>PVJA010020822.1:17498-36480 GCA_004027025.1 Myocastor coypus | reverse complement strand
ATGCCAAATCTTTTAGGGCTTGAGGGCTCAAGCTGAAATCCAAAACCCACTCACTTATCCCAAACTATCAATGCTAACATTAATCTTGAATACTGCAGCCTCAGTTTAGAGCTAAATAACTTGTGATGTCATCAGAGAGGGCTCTGAATGCACACTATGACACATGTGCCACAAATTCTCCATCACTGTCTATGCTATTGTAGCCTCCCCTATTTAATTGGCCTGGTCCCTTAGCATGTCCCTGGCCTCAAAATAGCATGTCAAGTTGGACTCTTTGGCAAATGCTAAGAATGGTTTGTATTCCAGGCTCAGTTGCTTACTTGTCAAGTTATGTGGTCTGGGGAAAAAACTTCTTCATCCTATCTCCTTATCTGTAAAGTTACAGTATGGATTCTGAAAAAGTTATTAGTTTTAGAAATGAAACATATAAAGATACAGTACATGACTCATTGCATATAAAAAGGAAGTAAATGTTTAAAGTAGTCTAATTCTACCTTAGTAGCACTAGTAGTTTACTGTTTAAGGTAGTCTAAGTTCTCAAAAGAATTTCCTAAAACAGAAAAACTGTTTATACAGCAAGCTATTTTAGAGGTGGGACTTTTGGGCTGGCTGACAGCCCATGGACTAGGAAGAGATCAAGCAGTAAGAAACGTTGAAATCACATACTTAGTTTGAACATAGTCCTGGACAACTTATCAGTTGTACAAAGAGTAGAGAATGTTTATGAAAAACAAACCAATGGTTAATTCTGCTCTGTCCCCAGATTAGAGCTCTGGCTTCTGAGTCAGAGCTAGATATTATCGTTTAGAAGTATGATTGTTCAATGGGAACATGTACTACAATGTCACAGAAAAATTCCTTGAGCTCTGTGGCATGTTGATTCATGTGTCGATCAAAGTAGTGACCAAGCTGACCAAAACGTCCGAAGATGAACCTTTGGGACATTCAGTGAACTTCTTGGGAAATAATATACTCTTACAAAATTTGGCTGTTGAATTTCTAGAAAAAAGCAAGTACAGTACTGGAATATGTGTGAAAGAAAGAAGGAGCATTAAAGCTGGCCAGATGGAGCTGATACTCGTGATGAGCATTTCTAGAGTCACAGTGAGAAAAACATCTATTAGTTCTTGAAAATTATATCCTAGGGCTGGTGAGATAGCTCAGCACCATATACACCTGCCTACAAAATTGTATCCTTACCCCTGCTTCCAATTTGAATATAGTCCATTAACTCCAAAGAAAGCTTTGATTACACAAATATCTCACTTTCAGTTTTCATTATTTTAAATAGTGAGAAGGCACCAAGGACAAACTATAAAATGTTATACACAAAAGGATAAGACAGGATGTCTTCCTGAATTGAACAGATTCTTATGGTGATAAAAAGCTCTACGCAGACCAATATGATGATGCCATCATAAAGAATTGGCCAAAGTATTCTGGATCACAGAGGATGCATGAGCCTGTTCTTTCTATGAGAATCATGAGAAATCACCACAGAAGAGGTGGTGCTTGAACTTGTCTCTTCAAATGAAAGCAATTGAGGAAGAGAAAAAGATTCTGGTGGTGGCAAAGTTTGTGCCGAAGGCATAGAGTCAGAAATAGACATGGAACTTTGTTATGGGCTGGAACTTGAATGTCGGGAACGTAATATAGGAGAAAGACCAAGAGTAAAGAGTGGTTTTAAAAGGCATTTAAATACCACCTTTGATGACGATTTAGATTTGTTATGACTTGGGTCTGGATCTCCCCTCACAGCCCCCAAGAGGAGCTTCCAGGATGGCTGGATTAGGGGGTATAAATGTGGGTTAAGCTGGTGATGGTGGATTCAGGATGCCCCACCCAGGCTGTGGGTTGCACCACCCCAAAGGTCAGGAGTCACCTGGAAGAGAGAGAAGGGGAAGGAAGAAGGCCGGCTTGCTGCTTCTGCTGCTGTCTTTGCTGGCTGCTTGCTTGTTTCGTTCCACCTGCTGTCCTCTGGACTACTCCTCTGTGACAGCCCATCATGCCACCCTTCGCTGGAGCCAAGGACTATGCACTGAAACCCCTACAAGCTTCTATAAACCTCTCCTCCTTTAACTTTGGGCATTTGGGCACTGGCTATTTTGTCTCAGCAATGAAAAAGTAAGACTTTTGTCCATAAATTCTAAAAAGGCAAGGAGGGAGTTGCTTTTGGTTTCCTGTTCTTTATTAACCTGAAATGGAACCTAGTGGCTTTGTCTTTGAGAATCTAACTTTGGTGGAGAATGATACCTAATTAATTTTAGCAGAGGACTGGGGCCCTGAAGACCATTTAAAAAGCTATCACCACTATTTAGAATAGTAGTCCGGTCCTAGAAATAGCAAAGCAGAATAAAGTTGAGAAGAGGCTAGATTTAATTTTTATTATTGAGGTGGAATGGATCAGATCTAATGATTTGGCATGAGATAGAAACTTAATGGTGCCATCAAGGTTTTTAGTTTTGAAGGTGTGATAGGTGGTGACCTGATGAACTGATTTGAAGAATAAATTATTCGTTGCTATACAAATGTTTCCTCTACATACTGTGTAAGCACAACCCAGCCCTAGTATGTAAGTGCCATTTGTATGGTGCTGTGAGGCCAAAATATGAGGCAGATTTATAACCCAAGATAATAAAGTACAATTTTCTGGGGACTTGTGGGACAATACTATGTATTGGAGTGGTAGCAAGAAGGGTGGATTCCTAAATTCCAAGGTGGAGCAAAGGCTTTACATATGGGGTAGACAAAGTAGGCTACAGCCAAATGCAATATGCACAGCCTTGCCTGAAAATTATGTTCAAGTGTCAGTTAAGGACCATTCTGGCCATCAGTGGCTGGTATGCCATGCTCAGTTCTTTTAGTGACTTTGTCCTATTGGCTTAGGATATAGGCCAGTGTCATCTGGTGGATAAAAATGGCAATATGACCAAGACAGCTCTAGTTACTTCAGGTTGGTTACCAATCCCTACCTATATTTTTGTTTATAAAATCAGAGGAATAAACAGTATAGTATTTTGCATGTGGACATGAGTATTTTTCTTTGAAGAAATAAAGGGGGATCTGGTTTCCTCTTATGCAAACATATAAGTGCTTACCTGTGGAAGAGGCCACTAGCTACTTCAGTTCCAGAAAACCTGGTGCAACTTCTTCCTGCTAATGCCAGTCTGACTATGGAAGAGGGATGGCTGAATTTTGATTCCCAGGGGATATTGTCATGCAGCAAGGCTTTCGCAGTGGACACATGGGCTAGGGTAGCAGCTGACCAATAGGGGAGCATCTCTAAAAGAAAATTCAATAAAGCAAAGCTCATAAGATGGTGAACAGACACTATAGAGCAGAAACAATTCTTTTGTGATCCCCCCAAGCATGCCTGTCAGGTTTGATATCTTACACAGACCAAAGGAGAAGCAAACCTTAACAGCAAGATCAGATTCTTCAGCTGGGGGTGCTTTGCATCCTCCCAGGAGCTTCTATAAAAATGTTGTGGTACTAACACCATCAGAAGAATGGAGTTAGGGGCTGGGGAGATAGCTCAGTGGAATAAGCACTTGCCTGGCAAGCACAAGGGCTTGCGAGGAGGAGGAGCAAGAGGAGCAGGAGGAGGAGGACGTGGAGGAGGAGGAAGGTCCACTCATACTTGTGTGAATGCTCTATTCTTGCACAAAAAATGGCGAGATTTAAACAAAATTTTATTATCTAGGAGCTCCTATGGGTCAGGAGTTCATAAATGGCCTGGCTCATTCTGAAGGGTTTCTTAAGGCTCTAATCAAGCTGAAGACGTGATCTTAACCTGAGACTCCAGCTGCTGGGCTGAACTTACCAATTTTGTTTAAAACTCAGCTCCTGTTAGATCAGACCTACTTAGAATAATCTCTCTTGATTATTTTAGAGACCTTAAACACATTTGGAGAATCTCTTCACATCTGTCACATATAATAATTTTAAAAATGGGCTTGGAGATCAGTAGTTCATCAAAGTCATGTCCTGTTCACACTCCAACCGAGGTAAGTGTTTGGGTGTGTTTGCCAAAAAGGTGAGGCTCTAGGATCGTCTAAGAATTCTGCCTACTGAAATAGCCATGGATATATTTATTCATCATTCATTCATTATATTTTGGGCTCTACTATGGCCAGGCATTATTGTGACTTATTTGAATGCAGTAAATGCTTTGAAGAGTAAAGCAGAATTTTGACTATAGAAATTGGCATGGAATATTGATGTTTCTAATGGGGTAATAAGCATTGTTTTGTAGAGAAAGTAATTAAGCAAAGACCTCTTATGATAGCAATAGACTTCCTTTATACTTCAAATTCTCTGGATGTTTCTCACAGTTTTCTCAGCTTGTCCTTGAATCCTTAATTTTTTATTTAAAAAAACAAAATTTCAAAACAAAATAATAGAAGAGTAATAATAGTGAATACATTGCATACTGTTATCTTCAAAGTAGTTAGAGCACAAGATGTAAGCATGGCAGCCCTGCCCTTGGGGCGGGCTGAGCCAGCCATAAAAATGAGTGAATAAACAAAGGTTCTGAAACAAGAAAAAAAAATAAAATAAAATAAAAAATGGAGCTGGGGAGATAGCTCCGAGGCACAAGTGCCTGCTGGGCAAGTGCAAGGTCATGAGTTTGAACCCTGGTCCCACAAAAATAAATAAATAAATAAATAAATAAATAAATAAGATATAGGCATGGAAAGTTGTCTAATTGGTATTAGCACCAACCTTTCTCCCACACCAGTTTGTTTTTCCTTTTGGATACAGAATATCTATTTTACATTTTGAACTGTTTTTACTCTTTTAACTTCTCACATCAGGGAGACAATATTATGTTTATAATATAAAGTGAGTGATTTAATTAACTTATGAATATGTTCTCAAGCTGCATCTATTTACCAATAAAAGTCTACTTTATGGCTGAGTAGTATTCCATTGTATAGAAATCCCACATCTTGGTGCATGCCTATAATCCCAGCACTTGAGAGCCTGAGACAGGAGGATCTATGCAAGTTTGAGACCGCTTGGGCTACAAAAGTAAGCTCAAGGCCAGCCTGAACTGCATAGCGAGACTATGTCTGTAAAAGACAAAAGCAAAATAAAATAAATATAAAAATACCACCTCTTTTTATCTATTCCTCAGTTGATGGGCATTTGGGCTGTTGGCAAGATTTAACTATGACAAATTATGCTGCTATAAACATGAGTACACATAGATTACTGCGGTATGATGGTTTTAATTCTTCCAAAAAGATACTCAGACAAGGAATAGTTGGATTGAATGGTTCCTCTATTTCTATGTTTCTTTTTTTTTTTTTTGTGGGACTGGGGTTCAAACTCTCTATGTTTCTGATTAGTGTCTATACTGATTTCCACAGTGGTTTCACCAGTCTACACTCCAACAGTGGAAAAGGTTTTTTTCTGCACAACATCAGTAGTATTTGTTATTGATTGATTCTTTGATAATAGACATTCTTTCTGGAGTGAGATGGAATCTCAGAGTTGTTTTAATTTGAATTTTTTGAATGACCAATGATGTCAAACACTTTCATATACATATTTGCCATTTCTATTTCTTCATCTGAGAAGTACTTATTCATGTCAAGTCCACATTTTTGGACTGGGTCTTTGAATTGAGGGGGTGATTTTTATCAATACTTTATGTGTTCTACATAGAAATCATTTGCCTGAGGGACAACTGGCTATAATTTTTTCTATTCTTTTGGTTTTAATCTTTATTTGGAGGAAACAATACGGCAAAGAAAACTATGCATCTGATTTCATTAGATGTAACTTGATACTATGCCAGTCGAAGCGCTCCAGAAAGCAAAATCTTTTAAGAAAAATCTTTGATCATTCAAAGTAACTCAAAAATGTAGAAGTCTGCTATCAAAAATCAAAGCAAAGCATCACCAAAAAACAGTAAAGATATTCTCAACCACTTTCATGTTGGGTTCTTTCGAAGATTTGATGTTATTGGTTCTGTCCAGAGTGTATGGTTTTTTTGATTCATTGATTCATTGATTCATTCATTCATTTCACATAATGTAGATAAATTCTTATGGCTTTTTTTTTAGGGGGGGGGGACTAGGGTTCAAACTCACAACCTTGCACTTGCCAGGCAGGCACTTGTGCCATGGAGCTATCTCCCCGGCCCCAATGTAGATAAAATCTTATATATTATACTTTCCACTAAGCATAGGGATTTCAACAATAAAATAATGTGGCTGAATTTAAAGAATTTATAGTTGAGTGGAACAGATTGACTCATATATAGATAATTTTAATTATAGAACTTTGTTGGGGCAAGAACAGCCAATTATTATAGAGTATTAAAGTATACTCCCTAAGGTATTTGAGTAGAACTACTAAATCAAGGATTTCATAGCTTCTGGAAACATTTCTTTTTCAGAACTGGGGATTGAACTCAGGCCCTTCCACTTGCCAGGGGTGTGCTTATTCTACTGAGCTATCTCCCCAGCCCTAGAAACATTTTTTTGAAGTGTGTTCTAAGATGGTTTTGACAGATGCGTAGTATTTTATGTACCAGTGATAGAGAAGCTTTTAGAGACTAGTGCCCAAGCCATAAGTCCAAAACCACTTTATTGCAAAATGTCAACCCCAATAGCAAATGCAAATACTGAAGTTACAGTTCAGAAAAAAAAAAAATAAATTAACATCTCTTTGTCTTAAAAGAGAAACAAATAACACACATGCCATAAGTTCACCACCATTGTTATAGACCCACTGTGGTGGTGGTGATGAAATAATCAAGTTTGGGTACAAATGGCTCCCTTGAACTCAGCTAGAGGGAAAGAAATGGTAAGCCAATGTTGTGACTTGATCAGAGGACTCAGGAGAAAAACATCATACACAGCATTAAATATTGATAGGACAGCATTTGCCTAGCTATGAAAAGCACAGTAGTACAACAAAGAGCTAAGAAAGTAGCAGCCCATGTAGTAGCTCCAGTATTAGCTGGTAAACATACTATATGAGAATTGTCCTATTGACTATTTTGGGTCTTACTGCTCCAATCCTGAAAGATTGTCATGGGTCGCATCCCTTTAAATAGGCAGGGACTATGCTCCTAAAGTGAATTCTATGACTTCAGAATAAACCATGCTAAATGTAATGACTTCATATCACAACCTTTGATTATCTCATAGTTCTGCAGGTTGTATATAATTCAGCAGTTCTCATCTGGACCTGCCTGGCTAGTTTGAAATAGCTTTACCTGGGACAGGTGGGATGACTGGGCCACTCTCCATACGGTCTTTTCCTTGGAACTTTACTAGACTATTAACATAGTGGTCAAAGGAAGGATTCCAACAGCAGTGGCAAGCAAGACCATCTGCTTGAACACTTGTGGCATAATCCTTCATGTTCCATAAGCAAAAGGAAAGTCATGCACAAAGACGACTGGTGCACATTGTGCTTTGTAGGGGAGGGACAGAATTAACTACTGTATGTACTGACTATGATTAGGGATTCTATCTTCCTAGCATCATTTTTTGCTTCTTTTTACTTGTCTATTTTGCATACTATGGTTTGTACTGATACGTACAGAAGACAAGACAGCACAGAGATTTAAAAATTTATGGAGTCAAACACATGGAAGTTTGAAAACCAGCTGTGCCATTTGCCACGTGAATGGTCTTGGGCAAGTTTCTTCATTACTTTGAATGTAGTCTTTTACCTGAAAAATGAAGATAAACATATTTCATAGACCAGAGGATCAATAGAATAGATTAGAAGATACAGAAGCAAATACAAATACACTCAGCCACATTATCTTTGACAAAGGGGCCAAACATGTTTACTGGAAGAAAGATAGCCTCTTGAACAAATGGTGCTGGAAAAACTGGATCTCAACATGCAGAAAATTTAAATTTGACCCAAGTATATCACCATGCACTAAACTAAAGTCAAAATGTATTAAAGATGTAAATATTAAAATAGAAATACCAAATATCCTGGAAGAGAAGGTAGGAAGAAATCTTGAAGACATCAGTGTAGACAAACAGTTCCACAGACAAAAATCAAAATGCACGTGTAACACTTGAAAGAATCAACAACAGGGACTTTCTTTCGTTGAGAAGATTTTGCACATCAAAAGAAATTACCAACAGAGTAAAAAGACAATGCACAAATTTAAAAAAAAAAAACTTAACTAATAAGTATTCAGACAAAGGTCTTCTATCTAGAATTTATAAAGAACTAAAAAACATTAGGGCCCAATGTTCAAAGACCCAATTCAGAAATGGGCATCCAAGGTGAACACATTCCTCAGAGGGAGAAATACTAGAAGCTAATAAATACATGAAAAGTGCTTCACATCACTAGCCATCCATGAAATGCAAATTAAAACAATACTGAGATACTATCTCACCTCAGAAAGAATGGCTATCATAAAGAAATCAACCAACAGCAAATGTTGGAAAGGTTGTGAGGAAAAAGGAACACCTCTCCACTGCTGGTGGGAATGCATACTGGTGCAACCATTATGGAAAGCAGTGTGGAGACTCCATAAATCTAGGACTAGGGGCTGGGGAGATAGCTTCATGGCACAAGTGCCTGCCTGGCAAGTGCAAGGTAGAGAGTTCAAACCCTGGTCCCACAACAATAACAACAAAAATTCCATTCAATCCAGCTATCCCCGTACTGGAAATTTTCCCAAAAGAACTGAAAACATAATTTTTGCGCATGTTTTTATAGCAGCATAATTTGTGATAGCCAAATCTTGGAAACAACCAAAATGCCCATCACCTAAAGAATGGCTGAAAAAGATGTGGTGTTTTTATATAACGGGGTATTACTCAGCTATAAAGAATAAAAAACTTGAAGCCTTCATATGTAAGTGGATGTATCTTGGACATATGGTCATAAGTGAAATAAACCGGACCTGCCTGTGTAAATATCACACAGTCTCCCTAGCATATGAACTAAAAAGTAAAAATAAAAATCTAAAGATATAACACAGCTAAATGGAAATCAAGAATTTCAGGTTTAAACCATCAAGAAATAGCAAGGGGAAAAGATAGGAAACAGGGCAGCGGCAAAACCATTCACTTATATACACAGGATAGTTAAGACAATTGTCCCAAGAATCTCCAACAGGTTTTTGAAACTAGCAGTTGATTGATAGAATTCTCATGCTGTTTAACTATATATGCTTATATCTATTAAATAAACAACTACACTGAGGATCATACTGTGCAGTAATAAAACCATGCTTGGAATGCCTGTCATTCTGGTCTTCTAGATGTGTGCTGCTTCTAATGTCATATCCATGATTGCTATACTCTCTCCCAAGTAAATGTTTGTTTAAAAATAATAGCAATAATAAAAGAGAATAAGGGACAAGAAAAAATGCTGTAGGATTATTCTGCTACAATTTAGCACATGGCTAAATTCCTAAATTCCACATGACTAAGTTCCTAAGTGTCTGTGTAAACTGTATAATTATTTTTTCACATTCTGTAGGGATTTAAAGTTTAGAATATCAATGATTGATGGAAAATACCTGTTCCATTGTGATGTCTACATCTTTTCATATTCAGAAAGATAGTGATGTTAAGCTCAAGTGCCTATGTTATAGAGAATAATTTCACTAATTTTTTTCTAGATGGTTAACAATTTAAGTTTGCAGACAAAACATTAGAGAAAAAGAATGGCTACAATGATAGCCAATATTTGGCCCTAGCCTCTCTATGTCAGTGAGGACTAAGGACGTAACAGAATCTGTACTGTAACATCCCATAACTCAGTGGTGTCCCAAATTTTCTGTTCAAGGAGATTATGGGGCTACAGAGGAAAAACATCAATGATGTAGTGTACTTAAGGATTGTCATGTAGAGAGAAAACATTCAGGCTTTTGCAGAGAGCAAATTGGTCAAGTGATGGCTGTGACTCATCCAGATGGCTGACACTGACAAAAGGTTTGAACTCATGACCTCACAACCTTACACTTGCCAGGCAGGCACTTGTACCATGGAGCTATCTCCCTAGCCCCTACATTTTTTGTTATGTAGGTCTTGCTTTACCTTGGACTTAACCATCCAGCAGAAAAGTCTAACCATGAAGTATAAAAAGTAAAGCCATATTAATGTACTGAGCTATAAAAGGCTCAAGTCAACAGCTTCTGACATTGCTAGTTGTGCTGATAACCCAGTACTATGATGGACTATTGGACTATATATACAGCTACTTTCTCTTGCTTCAGTGAGAAGAAAGTTTAGGTACTAATAGTGTTTACACAAGATATCAGGTCTGTATCTTGTACTTGGAATAAATACTGCAAAGACAGCAATGTGCAATGCATTAATTATTGGAATTGTCCTAACCCCTTGTAAAATTATCTTATTGCTATTTCTTTTTATTAAAATTAATTTTAAAAAATAAAGGAAAAAGTAAATTCGACTGCATGAAAATGTAAGTGATTCCAATTTTACGACAGCCATTGCGAAAGGGAAAGAAACTGCTCAAAAGGAAAGAAAACTGCAGTCAGGAAAAAGAAAAAAAAAAGAAAGGAAAAAAGTATATCTATACACATGAGAGGGCTAAGATAATTGCACTCCTAATTCATATTAGTTCATTGAAAGAACTGTTTGTGCTTATATTGTTTGATTCATTTTGCATGCTTGTGTCTTGTAAGATGAGCAACTACTTTGAAGACAGTAATGTACAATGTAATAACCATTGTTAATTTCCTTAAAAAATTAAATTGTAGCATCATACTTCAAGTTTGATTGCATCAGATACCAAACCTTATCAGGTAAACTGTGTCAGGCTGGGTTGATAGTGCTCTGGTAGGTTGGTCAGGATGATCCAACTTAGACTAGCCTGGGTAACTGAGTACCTTAGCCATGACCTTTCTCTAAACACAACATTGAGGGAACTGAGAATATAAAAAAAAGAAATATAAATTAAGTTACATTTCAGATAAAGCTTTTATTATAGTATCTGATATGAAATAAACTCAGTATTTATCATCATTAGCACTACCATATCCCTATCATCACAAATAATTTTTTTTTTTTTGTGGAACCAGGGATCAAACTCAGGACCTTGCACTTGCCAGGCAGGCACTTGTACCCCTGAACTATCTCCTTGGTCCCATAAATAATATTTCTATTATTTCTTTTTCTTCAGTATTATCCTCACCACCACCACCATCAGCTTTTCTTTCAGTCCAGACTTCCTGGAACACTCAACTTGAAACCAGAAGATCTTGGTTCATTGTTCACTCTCCCTGTATCGCTTTACAGAAATAATTTAATCCTTTGAAATTTAGGTTTTGTCCATCTAAATAATTTTATAGTACTTTAAATATTATTTTTAATCTATATTTATAAAGATCAATTTACAAGTTAATGAAAATGGTAGCAAGAATGATGCTCTTTCCTATAAAATATTGAACAATATTAGCTATCTATTTTTTTTTCTTTTTTTTTTTGAGACAGGGTCTCACTATGCAGTTCAGGCTGGCCTTGAGCTCACTTTTGTAGCCCAGGCTGGTCTCGAACTCACACCGATCCTCCTGCCTCAGCCTCCTGGGTGCTGGGATTACAGGCGTGCGCCACCACGCCCGGCTATTAGCTATCTATTGATATCATGCTGTAAAACAAAAAGGCACAAAGCCTCAGTGGTATGAATTTGTGAATGTGTTACTTTTCAGAGTTATCAAGGCAGTTCTGCACCTGCACTGTGTGGAGAACTGCCTAACCAGATCTCCTTAAAGAAAGAGCAACTGTCTCTATTTTGACTGAGTCTGGCCCTATTTCCTTGTATTGATATGTAACAGCTGGCTAGGGCTTTTGCTTATCTTCTCAATTGGCCTTAAGTAATGTATATTGGTCTAGCTGAGGTGTTGGTGATAGTCTTTGAAGGTGGTATGCGTGTCTTCCTGGTTCTGGGCAGTGACAGGTTAAAGAGCCAATGCTCCCCGCTGCCAGCTGGGAAGGAGCCTGGAGATAGAGGCTATGACTTCCTGGGACTTAAAAGATTGCAACAAAGCTGAAGCACCAGACTACCCAAAACATTAGATACTATCTAAATAGCCTTATGCAGATTTTGCTCTCTGCATATCCTCTGCAGGTGGCAGAGGCAAATGTAGGCCCCCTACCTAGCTCAGCTCATAGTATTCACTACCTCACAATTCTCAGTCATTCATCTTCAAGCCACTCCTCCACTGAATAAAGCTGGGGGAAGCCTTGGATCACTCTCTTTGTTCCTGAGAAACTTTCTTTGTGGCTGGACTTAGAGCCCCTTGACTCCCCAATAACTATGAATATGTTTTAATGTCTTTATTTTTGCCGTGGGTTGCATGGGAAGTGGTAGATTGGAATCACCTTGATGAGATTCCAATAATGTGACTTTGGGATTACAAACACTAACTTCTCAGATCAAAACGAAAACTTAGAAAGAACTCCTACATCACTGGCCTAGATCATTTTCAGCTGATCTGTCCTGATCTTTTGATCAGCTGATAATCAGCTGGAGTCTGATTGGTCAAAATAAACTGGCTTCAGATGGTGCAACCCATTTCTGTTTCATCTAGTCTGCCATTCCCCAACCACCACCACCTCCCCCCACACATACACAGTTTTCTTATACCTTGGCAGGAGCCGAAGGAAAAAGGAGAGATCTGTAGAACGCCACTTAAAGCCTACAATTAGGAATAACACATATTTGTGTTCCTTGTATTGGTCAAAGTGAGCCATGAATGAAGTAGATTCAAGGATTGGGGAAGCAACTTCAGTCACTTGGTGAGAGCTGCTACAAAGTCGTGTGACATAGGGTGTGAATATGAGTAATGGGCAGAAACCTGGGGCAACTTACATATCCTACTTATCACCCAAAATATAATACATGTAACCTTACACACATAACCTTAGTCAAGTGCACTTCTTATACAAATAGCCTGAGCCAAGCACTTAAAGTAGAGAGGCTTTAATCATTATAATGATGACGTGGTGCTATTTGGGAAAGTTTTTGTACAAGAAGTCATTGCCCTGGATTAATATAGAAGTAACATTTCATTTCCTTGTTTCTCAACATTATCTGATAACTTAATTTTTTCCCCAAAGAGAAAAAACCTAGGAGAGAGAGAGAGAGAGAGAGATTAAAAGCATAATAAGGTTAAAATAAATAAGGTTAAAAATTATTCTCTTAGTACTCTTCCTGAACATATGTTGGCAAAAAAAAAAAAGCCTACATGGGCCAGCGAGATGGCTCAGTGGGGACCAGCGAGATGGTTCAGTGGTCTAAAATGCCTGAGGAGGAAACTTAAGGCAAGCACTGCAACTGCTCCTCCATCCCTGGCACCACATGCTGTGCACCCCCACCCCAAGGCGGGCTAAGCCAGCCATAACACAAACAAATAAATGAGGTTTAAGAGAAATAAATTTTTAAAAAATCTAAAAAAAAAAAAAAAAAAAAAAAAAAAAAAAAAAAAAAAAAAAAAAAAAAAAAAAAAAAAAAAAAAAAAAAAAAAAAAGCCTACAAAGTATACAGCACTAGGCATAGAAATAAAGTGACACAGTTCAGCCCTACAGAGCTGTCAGTCAGGAGGTGAGAAAGGGCAAGCTCTGTTTAGTTACGTCATCATTTTTCATGCATTTCTGTGTGTTCATGTAAACCCTGCCCAGAGAGTGTTTAAAATGCCTCTCTCTGCTTTTCCTGTACCTGATTGTTTTCCACCTCCCTAACCAGAACTTAAGAGTTTAATTATATAGGATAAGTGATATAAAATGTAACTCTTGTATAGAAGGTAAATCTCTATAAAAACCAAAGGTCATTCTTAGGTACCAGACATGAGCCATGTTATTAACAGGTACTTATAAGCAGGATAGTCTGGTCCACGTGCATTGGTAGAAACATAGAACTGCCCCAAACCAACATTCAAAATTCAGTAAATATAGAAAACTTCGTTTGGGGCAACTCATTGGGGAACGCCTTCTGTCTTTCTTTCCCTCAGACAGAAGCTTACCTTCCCCCAATAAATATGTTCTTCTCTTAATCTCTGTTGCTCCTAAAATTCATTCTTTGATTTTAGAGAACGCAAACTCATACCAGACATCTAATGGATTGGGAATGTCTTTCTCTTATATCAGTAACTGCTCAGGTTACAGGATTGATCATGTGAGATTGATCAAAGGATATAAGCACAAGTGGCTCCCTCAATGAACTAAGATGCCTCAGTAGTTTAGCCATCTTGATTATATATATATATATATATATATATATATATATATATATATGATAGAATATATATGTTTTACCTTTTAAACAAATGGATCATGCATTATACATATCAAAACAGTTTAAGAGGGAAATTTGAATGTATGCACCTTAATGAAATGATGAAAATTTCAGGTGATGGCTTAGCTAATTCCCCACAGTTGATTTTTATCCAACATAAACATGACTCACAGCACAAAATTATACTCCTTAATTACAAGCAAATAGTATGTGACATTAAAAAAATAATTCTTTGAAAGAGTGAAAGCAGAATCAGAGATAGCATTAAGATTTGATCTGCGCACTAAAATAGTGAAATTGCAGGGCTGGGGAAATAGCTCGGTGGCCGAAGCACCTGCCTGAGAAGCATAAGGACCAGAGTTTGATCCCTGGTGTTGCATGCCATGCTGGCCCTGAAACTTAGCTTGGTGATGCACACCTGTAATCCCAGTCCTGGAGAGGCTGAACCAGAAGGATCACTAAGAGTAGTGAGAACCTGTATCAGATAAATACATTTTAAAAATAAATAAAATATTGAAATTGCAGTGTGGAGGATCCTTAAAAAACTAGAACTAGAAATCCCATTCAAACCAGCTATCCCCCTGCTGGGAATTTTCCCAAAAGAACTGAAAACATCATACCATAGTGATATCTGTGCACCTATGTTTATAGCAGCCCACTTTATAATAGCCTAATCTTGGAAACAACCAAAATGCCCATAATTTGAAGAATGGTTGAAAAAAATGTGATATTTTAATACAATGTAATATTACTCAGCTATAAAGAATGATAAAGCTGGAAGACTTCATATATAAATGGATGTATATTGAACATATACTCATTAGTGAAATGAACCAGACCTACATGTGTAAATATAGTATAGTCTCCCTAATATAAGAACTTTATTTATTTTTTTTCTTTCCTTACCAATATCAACTGGAAGGGCCCAGCAGGATGGCTCAGTGGTCTAAAGCACCTGCTTAGGAAAGCTTGAGCGGCTGCAGGGACTGCGGTTCGATCCCCGGCACCACATGCTGTGCCAGCCCTGCCCTTGTGGCGGGCTGAGCTGGCCATAAAAATTAATAAATAAACAAACAAAAAGTTCTGAAACAAGAAATAAAATAAAATTAAAAAATCAATTGGAAGGTGTGTCATGCCCACACCCTGTGCTCTGTATAACTATTGTGAGGACAATATGCAGTGTGTCTACTGTTTAAAAAAGTAATGTTTACTGAAAGTGTTAATGTTTAATTGTTTGATATATTAATCTAAACTGATCCGATGATGAAAATATGTAATATAGCCGTTGTTAATTTTAAAAAATAATAATTTAAAAATATTGAAATTGCACTGATGCCATTAAACAGAAAGGAGCTGTTATGGGGAGGTTAGTGAGTGCAAAAAAGAGAAACCTTTCTTATACTGCTAGAAGTCTGTGGTCCACGGAAGCCAGTGGAGAAAGGCATTTCCTTAAACAGAACTCTTGTTCTAGCCCCAGGAATCTAGCGTTTAGAGGAGAAAATAAGTATCTCTGAAAGAAAGGTTCCTACAGGTAGAAAACCAGACAACACATTCCTACTTTTGAAGACCATTGTTCTCTCTCACTAGTTCTGTCTGCTGGAAAAAATATCCAACAAATAGTGGACCTTATGAGTATTTCCACTGGAAACTACCGCCTCCGCTGGGTCCTTGTGTCTCCTTCTATGGTCATTTGAGCACAGTCTGGAAGAGTTTTAGAGCAGATGAGGTATTTACTTATAGGGTTTCCATGAGGACTTTTCATTTTTGCCTCAGTTCTTAGAAGTTTAAGGATTTAAGAAGTTGGGAAAAAATGTAAGCATTAAAATTTTCATAAAACGATGAAAATGTATTTGCTATAACTTTTTGTTGCATGGTTTGAATTTTAAATGTTGCTCCAACAGTCCCATCTCTTAAGAGACGGAAATTCTGGAAGGTGGTCAGACTGTGCGAGTGGGTCAGTACCTAGCTGAAGGTGCTGTTGGAGGCGGGGCCTGATCCAGTCGGCAGGTCACCGGGGGTGTGACCCGGAAGGCTGCTTTTCCATCCCCAGCTCGCTCCTGTCCTTCTGTTTCTTTCACTGCCTTAGGTTGAACAGCTTTCTCTCACAATTCTCTTCTGCCTTCCTTTTTGAATCAGCGGTAGAACCCTCTGACATTTAAACCCTGTTCAGTGTTTCGTCCTAGTGACAGGAAACTGACTAATTCTGAAAACTTATAGTAGGATGGGGGCTTTGGAAAGCTTTGAAAATCGAGGCTAGAGAACCCTTTAAATGTTGCTAAGAGCCCAGAAGATCGGGCACAGGATCTGATAGGAATGTGGGCAGTAATAGGCCTAGGAGGTGTTGGCTAAGAACAAGGGCTCAGCTGGCATTCTGATTTGGTCGTAAGTGTTAACCTCTGGCAAACAAAAATGTTTGCCTACAGTTTGTCCATGTCCTGAGAATTTGTGAGTGACTGAGATTAAGGGTGATAGATTATTTGATCTATCTGCCTTAACTTCAAGGCAGCCCAACATTTTGGTTGTGACATGTATATTGCTGGCTTCTTTAAATCAGAGTTATAGTGAGAATCAGAAAGACAAAGCTTAAAGATGTGAAAAGTTTGCTGTTTCACCAGACAGGAAACTTATCTGCAAAGCTGGGACCGAGGAGAGCATGGTAGCTGAGAAGAGCCTCATTAAAAGAAACTTTTGCATCTGTGCAATGAGAAAAATGGCTTGATGGCATCTCATGAATGGGTCGGTCCCCATCCTGCGCAGGCTCAAGGATGAGAAAAGGTGGACTCCTCTGGAAGGCTGTGATTTAGGAAGAGAGTCCTGCCCATTCAAGGCTGCCAATGAAATCGTGTCCCCAAGTCATTCACCTCGGCTCTCAGCACGCCCTGCAATCCTGTACGAAGGGAGGTCAGGTTATTGCTGCAGGTCACTGAAAACCTGGGTGCCATTCACATGGAAATATATGTTAGTGCATGAATTCAGAATGAGAGAATTGTGGTGTCATGGAGGCATCTACTCAGATGTCAGAGGAAAACCTGAGAAACAAGGCGACTAACACCTGAGAGGGCAATGGAAAAGACTCTGGGCAAAGCTGAGGGTTTGGTAGAGACCCCAAGAACCCTGGAGTCTGCAAAGTAAAGCTACAGGTAGTGAACAGATCCTGGTCAAGAAAGAGGCCATGGAAGCTGCTTCTGAATATCTGCCCCCTTCTCAGAATCTCTACCACTGCCTCACTCTTCTGAGTGTCTTGAATGACACTGAATTTAATACTGGCTTCTAAGGAAGCTCACCTGCGCACAATTTGTCATTTCTTTGAGCAGCTTTAACTCATATAAGTAATTTTCCCCCTAAGCTATTTGAATTCACTGTGAAAGCGAAATTTCACAAAATGCTACATTGCCTGTTTTACCCATACGCAAACGTTTAGAATTTATTGTGTCACACTGAAGGAAAAAAAAAAAAAAAAGGCAAAGAAAATCTGAACCAGCCCAAACAGATTCCTTGGGCTGGTTTGTCCCATTCATTACAATTAAATACAAAACATGTGTTTCCCAGATGGCTGCAGCTCTTTGTATACTGGGTAAAATAACTAGAAACGAAACAAGTCAGACGACTGACTTCCGTGATGGCTTTCACTGTCCCAAGCACTTTGGATGCTACTAAACTTGAAGGAATAGTTCCTGGTAGGTCCCAAAAGGAACCATGCAGTAGAAATGACCTAGACTGGCATCTGTTAGGTTTGAGGTTTGGCCTGACTCCTTAGCTTACTGGTTGATACACTTGTGTGACAATGTCTGATCTCCTAGGTGATCACTGTGGATCACTTTTTTAAAAATAATGAATATAAATTTTATTGATACAATTTAACTGTACAAGTAACACTTTTAGATCAGTGTTTTGAAAATTCAAAAGTACAAAAAAAAAAAAAAAAAAAAGCCATGAAGTTCCAATAAATGTTGAGCACAAGTTGAAAAAGAAAAAAGAAAAAGAAAAATATTGTCCAGATATCAGGTCTCCCTATTTTCATTCACAGATTCAGTGCAATCCCAATAGAAATCTGAGCAAGGTATTTTTGTGGACAATAACAATTATCTCTAATATCTTCACATTTGGTGTACTCCCGTCCTGTATCCAAGCTTCTTCCCCTGGTAGTTCTCCGGTACAGTGGAAGAGCCATTGCCTCTGAATACAAGTCAATGGCTTGATGACCCACTGTCTGATACATACAGCTATCCAGCTCATCAGATCTCTCTTGGTTTCACCTGGTCTCAGATTTGCTAAAGCAACTATCTGATGCCCAGCAGCAATACACTGCATCATGTTATAACAGCTGTCCTTCCCACCACTGATCAAGGCCACGACCCTCATCCTGCGCACACTGCGCATGTGTGCAGCGGCGGCGGCGGCGGAGGAGGAGGTGTCTCACTGTGGATCACTTTTTTTTTTTTTAATTTTTTTATTGTATTTATTTTTTTCTTGTTTCAGAATCTTTGTTTATTCACTCATTTTTATAGCTGGCTCAGCCCGCCCCGAGGGCAGGGCTGGCGCAGCATGTGGTGCTGGGGATCAAACTGCGGTCCCTGAAGCCTCCCAAGCTTTCCCAAGCAAGCACTTTAGACCACTGAGCCATCCCACCGGGCCCCTGAATCACTTTTAAGAGAGAAAAGAAATAATTCCTTTCCTTCTGAAGCTTAGGGCTTTTTTTTTTTTTTTTTTTTTTTTTTTT
>PVJA010020822.1:0-17398 GCA_004027025.1 Myocastor coypus | reverse complement strand
CAAAAGGTCATGAGTTTGAACCCTGGTCCTGCATTAAAAAATAAAAATAATAATAAAATAAAATAAAATTTTAAAAAAGAGAAATATAGAGAAATGAACAATTCAAAGAGGCGGTCAGAACTTGAGGTGAATGTACCTAAGTGAGTAGGGGAAAAGAGCATTTATGGAATAACAAATGGATTTGGAAAGATGAAAGGTCCTGAAGAGAATAGGTAGGGGCCGCAAGAGATGTGCATTTCTAGAAAGAACTGCTAGAGTTGCTTTTGGGGAGGGCATTTATGATAACAGTGTTTTGGGGAAGTTGTACATTTAAGCAAATAAAGGGTTCCAAGATCTTCAGTACAAAATAATTTATTTGCCAAAGTGGCATATTTTGGGCACACATAGTCTGCTCTCCTTTATGGGCCTAGAATAAGTTATTCTGTAGTGCAGTCCACTGGCTCATTTAGATATATCACACTCTGGGCTGAAGATTCTGAATGTTAAGTATTCTCTTTTGCTTTGTTTACAAATTTTGAGGACCAGGATACGGTTTGCACTTTGAGTTGCCTAATACCCATGAGCATAAAATCTGCACCTCTGCCAGGATCCATGAGAAGTTCTCTGTCTGGAGAATGTGCTCCTTGGTCCTGCGGAATAACAGGGGGCAAGAACTTTGCTTTTCTTCTCTGCCTTGAATCAGGTCATATGCTGTATATTATTAAGGTGTGAAAGATGGATGCCTGTCACCTAATTTACCTCAGATGGTGCAACACAGCTTGTACCGAGAGATGAACTCAGAGGGCACAAGATTCCTCGGAAAATAATTCACCAACTGTAAAAGAAGAGCAAAGAAATACAAAGGAAGGCAAGACATTTCTGTCTTTACAGTATCTGAGTGAATGTTCAACTAGACTATAAGTATTTCACCACAGGATTACCATGAGCCACTTACCAGTTTAGATGCTGATTTCTTGAAGAAAGTCAATCCTGAGGAAAGCTGTCATGATTGAAGCTGAGAAAAAGATCTCCTTGTATCTAGAAAAGATCCTACCTGATGTTTCTTATTGAGAAGTCATTATTACATTATTCCCATCAACTTTCACAAAGCCTAATGGAGCTAGAAGATTAACAAGGGAGGAGTAGCTACAACAGAAAAGTACCTTTTATTTGAAAATGTCCTTATGGAGAGCAAAATGAGGTGATATATCTTGATATCTGTAATTTACATTCAAATGGTACCATTAAAAATGTAAAAAAATATTTGAATACAGCATCGTGTGGCTAAAGTTCTTACATCCTGCAAAAAAAATAGGAGCGAGGAGTTTAACAGCTATACTAAAATCAGTCTTTGCTGTTTTCTGTGGATATTGATATATGTCTTATTTAATTCAAGTATTTTGACCTTCCAAATTGGCATGTGTGTGCTTTGTTTTCTGGGGGCTAAAAAGTAGGGCATTCTGCAAAGCGTGGGCCATGACTCGGGCTGAATTCTGTGCATGCTTTCAATTTAATTATCTTTGTCTTTGGGTTCCAAAATAACTAGCTTTCAATAAGCATTTGACTAGGACTCGCTGGCCGACCCCCTGAGTCATTCAGCATTTCTTTAGCTTCTCTACTGCATATTCAGGATGGCAATGGGAACCCTTCTGTTGCTGTTGTTGCTGCTGTGGTTGTGTAGGAGTTCACCAATGATAAACTCATGCAGTATCTGTCCTAGGCGCCTTGGAGTGGGGAAATTTCACTTCCTCTTGGTCCGTCAGATTATCACACAGTGTGGGAATGGATCTTGTCTTGTTTCCTTTATGATGTGAAATCTGCCCATCCTACCAGTATTCCTATTATGTTCCCGGAAAAGCACCCTACCCCTCCCCTGTGCTGGTTAATGGAGTGGTGACCAGTTGGAGATTAATTCGAAGCCTTTTGTTTTTAGGAAGCACCCCGGCGATCCTTGCTATGCGCCCCTCTACTTTGTCTCTTGCCATTTTTCCTTTCCTGCTGGGCACTGTAACCCAGGCAGGAGATTGGGACCCACTACAGGGGCCTCTAATAACAACCACCTTGGGGAGGGTCCCTAATAGTGTGACTGTTTTGGAATTATCTTGAGTTCCGGCGGACTTCAGTGATGGTGACTGTTAAGTTAAATAGATTATAAATAAGTAAAATTATAGGATCAAAGGACCAGATTGAGCCTTGACCAAAGGGAATAGAGTAGTGAAAAGTCAACTGGCTACATGGCATAGGATTACTGAGGGAGGGTACCTAAGGAATTCAACAGAAAGCAGGAGGAACATCCCACGTTGGCCATTCTTGCTAGAAAGCAAATGGAATCCAGGAGAGAGGAGAAACGTGTGGACAGAAAATGAAGCCCTGCCGTGCAGGGAGAAAGGGGCACTAAGCCAAAATTATTTCATCTGGAAAACAATCTCAATATCAAACAACGGAAGGCAGGTATCCCGGGTGCTTGTAGCATAAAGTAGATGGCCACTCAGCAGGCATTCATCGGGAATTACCTAACTGGCAAAGAAAGTGGCTGTGCGACTAGAGTATTTCTGGATCTCAAACAGATTAAAGGCATCTTGGAGAGAAAAGATAGTGGCTCAGTCTTGTTCTGGAATTAGCACAGAGATCCAAGGAACAAGTAACTATGTAACTCGCTAACCTCTTCCGGTCCCACGCTCTTCAACGTGAGCACCTAAAGGGCCTCCTGTGAATGGACCACTTCGTGGCCTTCAGTCTGAGTTACACCATTGTTTTCCCCATTGTTCATTGCATTGTGGTCTGCTGCATCACACAGCGCTGGACACAGTTCAGTCAGGGTCCTAAATATCCACCTCTGCCGTAGGGCATGTGGCTTTGGACAATCAGAGTGGCTTTTAAAGGGCCTACTTTTGAATACTCAGCACTATATGTGACACTAGTTACTGGCTCTAGGCACTTCAACTTATTTAATGTCCTTATAAGAATAAAAAAGAGTAGTCACTTTTATTATCTCCATCTTGAGGTAGCAGGGTAACTGAGACAGGGCAAGTTTAAGTGACTAGCTTAAAAATCTACAACTGGCCCACTACTTTCACAGCGGTGCTTCTCTGAGATTCTAGCAGTTTCCAAGCGCTCTGAGGACAAGGGGCAGAGCAGACCTCCAGCCAGATGCTTCCATTAGTAGGCTTTTTTATTTCCTTATAAATGTGTACCATTTTTAATTTAAAATGAAATCAAGTAAACTAGGAAACTGTATGATATTATTACAAAAAGTAGGAGAAGGTAGTCAATATCTATATAGTTCAGCAAGCTTCTCTAATAAATAGTTTTCTGCACATTTCCAACATTAGACTGCATATACAATGGCAGTCTAGGTCACTATTGTCTCCAAAATCCACATACTCCTGTGCCAAAAGCTTCCTTCCCCCTGTGTCTTAGGTGATTTCAAACACTTTTCTCTTTCTTCCTCTTTCCTTTTATTATAGGCAGCTAAGTTAGATAAGAAATATCATAGGCAGTCTGATAGGCTAAGCCCTCAAAAGAGCCAAAGCAGAAGATACCTGGCAACTGTTTGGGAGACAGGCACCTCCACTGTGGGCCAGACCTGAAGTCAAAAGATAAAACAAATGCAGGGGCCCGGCAGGATGACTCAGTGGTCTAAAGCGCCTGCTTAGGAAAGCTTGGGCGGCTGCAGGGACCGCGGTTAGATCCCTGGCACCATGTGCTGCGCCAGCCCTGCCCTCAGGGCAGGCTGAGCCGGCCATAAAATTTTTTAAAAAAAGACAAATGAAAGTTCTGAAACAAGAAAAAAAATAATAAAATAAAATTCTTAAAAAAAAAAAAAAAAAAAAAAAAAAAGATGTGCTACATACATTTACCAACTCACCACAAGTACTATAAATATATAGTAATAAAAATGCCTGTGATACTCAAAGTGATCTATAGAATCAGTGTGATCTCTATCAAAATTTCAACATTTTTACTAAAGTAAAAAAATCAAGTGAAATCACAAAAGATGCAGAAGAATAAAACTGATCTTTAAGAAATAGAAGAAACTTAGGAGTCTAATGGTATCTATTACAAAGCCATATAATCAAAACAGTATGGTACTGGCATAAAAACAGACCAAGAAATGAGTGAGACAGAATAAAGAACCTCGTAATAAGTGACACATATGGTCAATTGAATTTCAACAAACTTGTGATGAGTGGAAAATGGTATAAAGATAGCATCTTCAAAAAAAATCACACTAAAATAGAAAAAACTCGATAAGCACAGGCAGAAAATGAAAATTTTCATACTATCTACAAAAATCAATCCAAAGTGGATTAGATTTAAATACAATACCTGAAACCATAAAATTACTGGAAGAAAACACAGAAAAATCTCCATGACATTTGTCTGGGCCATGATACTTTCAACCCCGACTGCCGCGTAAAGCACAGACAGCACAAGCACAGACAGACACATGGGATGATACCAGATTGAAGAGCTGCTGTACAGCAAAGGAGACCGCAGGCTAAAGAGCCGTCCTGGGGAATGGGGAGTGCAAATATTACATGCCATACACTTCATAAGGGCCAAATAATACATCACATAAGAATTTCTAGAAACTCAATAAATAAAAATCCAATTTAAAATGGGCAGAACATCCCTGCACCTCATGTGGCATCAGCCTCGGGTCCTCTCATGTGGCACCAGCCCCCGGGTCCACCCCTGTGCATGCTGAGCCAGCCACCAAGACTGGGCATGGTGGTGCATGCCTATAATCCCAGCACTGGAGAGGCTGAAAGCAGGATCACTATGAGTGAACTCTGTAGTAAGACCTTGTACAATCTTCCAAATACATAAAAACAAAAAATTAAAACAGGCAAAATATTCATTAAACATTTTCCCAAGGCAGACATATAAATACTTACTAAATAGATGAAAAAATGCTCAAGGTCATTGTCTTAGCTGATTTTCTTGTTTTTGAAACCAACTACCCAACCTCCAGAGTGAATGGAGTAAAGGTTTACAGACGTTTACGGTGGTTTCAGTCCATAGGCAGCTGGCTCCAGGGCAGGGCAGCGTGGCAGTGCCACAGAGCAGAGGAGAGGAATTCTGTGGCATGGCAGCAAGCAGCCAAGGCAGCCTCTGTTGTCTCCCACTATATTCTACTCAAGCTGCAAGCCTAGTGATTGGTGACACTCATACCAGGGTGGCACACCCTTAATTCCACCACCATACCCTAAATCACCTTCATACCCTTGAATCCAGCCACCTTTTTCTTTCCAATATTTGACTTTACCTTTTAATAGTAACGTACCATACAGAACGGAAGACATCTTTTAAAGATTTTTATGTGCGCCACCACATTTAGTTTAGACTTTTAGATCCATTTACACACTAACTATGCACATGCTTGATGGGGGATAGCAAAATGGGGGCTAGGGACAGAGGCGTGAATGGCATAAACCATGTCACTAGGTTGTCCTTTGGCTTGGTTGAGTGTGACCTGTTGAGCTGCACTGTTTCAAGGGAAAGGAAGTTTAGGAAATGTATTAGCTCTCCTAATTACACACAGGGTCTTTGTGGGGGATCTGAGTCCCTTGACCAAAATCTCCTGTAAAGCTTCCAAGTCCACAGGCTAAGCTTAGCTCTCTTCTTTTCACTGTTCCCTTCCCTTCCCTTCCCTTCCCTTCCCTTCCCTTCCCTTCCCTTCCCTTCCCTTCTTCCCTCCCCTCCCCTCCCCCCTCCCTTCCCTTCCCCTCTTCTCCTGTCCTCTTCCTTTCCCTTCTCTTCTGTTCATTTCCCTTTCCTCCCTTCCTTTTCTCTCTCCTTTCTTTTCTTCCAGCCAACTTTGAAGTCCCTAATTGTGATCACATGAGGCTTTGAAGCAACATCTAGATAAGCCATGGCGCTCATTAATCACCTGGGAAATGAACATTAAATCACAACTCATAACTGATAGAATGGATGTTTTCACAGAGATTAATGATGAACAGTGACATGGAGAAAGAGAGTGCTTGTATATGGAACGCCAATTAGCACACTGATTATGGAAAATAGCACAGAAGTTCATAGAAAATAAAAATACTATTACCACATGAGTCTATAATCTTACTTCTGGATTTACATCCGAGGGAAATGAGCTCACTATGTCACAGAGATATTTCACTTTCATGATCATTGTAGCAGTATTCATGAGGTCCCAGATAAAGAATCAACCTAAGTGTCCATCCATGGTTGGATGGATTTTAGAGAAGTGGCATATATAAAAAATGGAATCCTATTCTGTTTTAGAAAAACATGGGGTAACTTGTAGAAACATTACATTAAGTAAAATAAACCAGGCACAGAAGGACAAATGTGACATAATTTCATTTATATGTGGAGTGTTAATATGTCAAACTGATAGCAAAAAAGAATAAAACAATGGTTACCAAATGGGGAGATGGATAAATGAGAGAAATTTTAGGTAAAGGAAGAAAGATAGAGTTCAAGAGATCTATTCTACATCAGAGTGACTATAGTGATAAGAGCATACTAAATATGAATTGCCAACTGTATTTCAAATATTCTTATATTAACAAAGTAAGTGTGGTGGCCAGCAAGATAGCTCAGAAGTCTAAAGCATGTGCTTAGGCAAGCTCAGGCTACCATAGGGACTGCAGTTTGATCCCAGGCACCACATGCTATGCCAGCCCCACCCCCAGGACAGGCTGAATTGGCTATAACATAAATAAATAAATAAATAAATAAATAAATAAATAAATAAATATATATTTTTTTAAAAAAGAAATTAGTTGTGTAAGGCAATACATATGTTTAAGAGCTGGATATATATTATGACACAAATGGGTACATATACCAAAGCATGTTGTTTATCATAAATATGCAATGTTTCTCAAATAAAACATACAATTATTTGAGGTAAATATTAGGTTACTTTTTTGTGTGTGTGGGACTGGGGTTCGAATTCACAATCTTGAACTTGCCAGGCAGGCACTTGTGCCACGGAGCTATCTCTCCAGCAGCCTAAGCTACTTTTATAGATTTATTTTATTTTATTAATTTTTAGTTTCCCAGAGGCCAGCAATGTATCAGCCCTGAAGGGTCCTGACTGGGGGTAGGAGCAGAGACACAGGCAAACATAGGACACTCTAAGAACCAGAAAACTAAAAGAAGGCCAAAAAAGACAGGGACAGACATGAAGAGCTTCTGGAAGGGTCTGAGACCAGAAGCCAGGGCCAAGTCACAAAGAAAGACACAGAAGCCATCAGGACAGGAGAGGCAGGAAGTGACCAAGAAGCCAGACAGAGACACTGGATAACACAGAGGATGGCAAGCTGGGATGGGGCAGAAGAGCTAGCCTAGCTGCTGGCAGGGTCCTGAGCAGGGTGTGGTCCTCAAATCCTCACTGCGCCATCCTGTGCACGGTGCAGCCTGGACTTCTACAGATTTCTAATATGGGCTCATAACATATCAAGGTGATTTTTATTAAGTGTTTCCAAAAGGCCATGTGATGGTTTAAGAAAAAGTGGGCTTTCTTCTTTCTAGTATCACAAAAATTATATCAAAATTATAATCTAGGGGCTGGGGAGATAGCTCAGTAGAATAAGCACTTGCTTGGCAAGCACAAGGGCCTAAGTTCAATCCTCAGTTCTGCAATACAAACAAACAAACAAACAAACGCTATAGTCTATGACTCAGTTACTCTTCTCTCGTTGCTGGGACAAACACCCGACACTCAAAATGAGGAAAGTAAAGGTTTATTTAGCTCACAGTTGCTGGAGATTTCAGTCCATATGCAGCTGGCTGCAAAGCAGAGGGCAACCTTCCATGGCAGGGGCCAGAGAGCAAGAGCACTGGGAGAGAGCTAGCGGCTGCTCAAGCATCAAACTTCTCTTCCCATCTTACATTGAAATGCAAATCACCTGCCCCAGGGGAGGGGCCGCACCCATTTCCACAATAATCAGTTATGAATTCCAGAAGCTGGCCCATGACTACATGTTTGGGGGAACACCTATGCATAAACTGTAACAGTCAGGGATTATGGGTCTATCAAACTGCAATAGTAACAACGGTAGCATCAATTAAACTATAATATTTTGGCTAAAAAGAGGTAAAATTAGTCCTAAGAGAAAATCCAAGACAAGGTCTTGTGTGGTCATGGAAGCTGCACTGAATCCGCGTCGATTCTGGATCCCTGTGTTTGCGTCCTGTACCTGACCCTCCGCCTTCCTACAGACCTGATGCGCAAGGTCCTATCCTGACCCTCTTTGCATTTGCTCAGCCCTGTGTTGAAAGGTCAGTGGGGAAGAGCTGGCTTAAGCTGTGGCCGAGATCTAACAAGACAGGTCAGGAGCAGGAGGCCAGCCGTGCTCTTTGTCCCAATGACTATACCAGCAAACTTGCGGCAGAGAAATGGCTGGCGACCTGAGATATTCATAAAACTCAGGTGGTTCTGCTTCTTGCATCTGTTCCAGTGGCAGTGATCATTGTGACCTCCCTGTCACACTCCTGTCTTTCCAACTGGAATGCTCTCTGGGCCTTGCTCACCCCCACGAGCAGATCCAGGCTCTAGACCCAGAACCCAGAACCTTTGAAGCTACACATTCAGCTCCGATTTTCTGACTAGACTTGTGGTGAGAACCTTGCAAACTTCACAAGGTTGAACAGTTCAGTTTGTTCAGTGGCCCTGAACTGCAGAGTACTCTCCGAACTTTTGCAAACCCTGCATATCTATCTAAATCCTCTAACTTGTGAGAACAATATTGCTCATGAGTGCAAAGTGCTTCTTTATTCAGAATGAGTTTTAGAATCAAGGACTCACTTTCTAATGGCATGTTTGTGTTTCATCTTTCGGCCAGAAATGAAGACACATGGAAAATTGTTCAGCTGTTGAAAGCACAGTGTACGTTTCTGGTTGGCATGAAGTCCGTGGTTAGGTGAGTTCGTAGAGGCTGCACGTAACACTGGATATAGAAATGAGGGATTTGTTTGGTTTGGTTTTAGCTTTGGCCTGAACTTTCGGTGTGCTGCTACTGAACTTTTGATGTTTGTTGTACATTGGGGTTAGCTGCTCTGGGTTTGGAGTCCTGGTATTTAAGAAGAACTGTTGGAAAACATCTGTATGATATCTCATATTGAAACTTTCTTCCCTGTTACCTCTCTCTTCTACCACAGCATTGGAAACATGAGTTTTACAATTTAGACCAATGAAAGGAACTCTCTCGAGAAATATGCAGCTGCTCAGAACTCTCCTGGGGCTGCATAGCAGGCAGATTTGGCAGAAGTTCCCCAGTGCATTGATCTAGGAATATAATGGGATGAATTATGGCATTTCAGCCTGTTCGCTCCCTAGGATCTTTAGGAATAAAATACCGGCGAGTCAAATACAGAGGGGTATCATTTAAAGCACTCTATTGAAAAGTTAATGGGTGTCACAGTCTTGCTCGGCCCCAGGGCTCTCCAGCAGCCCTCCTGCCCCCTCCCTCCATGTATGTGTTCTCTTTTTCATTTGTTTATTGGGCACGATGGAGTGCATGATACGAACAAAGCGTAGTGGTAGGCTTTGTGGGAGATGTTCCCCTCTGGGCCTTCGAGTTGTCCCGGGCATTTTCTTCATCAGTATTCTCTCTCTCTCTCTCTCAGCTTAATCACAAAGCTTCTGCTGAGAATTGTGCCTTGACAGAAACAGAGACTGAGCAGCTCTGGAGGAGGACAGAACCGTGTGAAAGGCTGCAAGCTGTGCTCGCTAGAAGCGTTCCAGTCCATCACTGTTCTTATCGCGAGAACATTACAAGCTGTTCCCAGCATCCGCACTGCAGCCAGACTGAACGGTGGCAGCGCGTGGAGCCTGTCTGACATCCCCTGCCAGTTTCCTCCATCTGGAGTCAGACCTAGGGGTGGGGGGAGGGGTGAACAATGTCACGATTCCCTCATTGTGGTCTTTACCATGGGCGCAGAGGAACGGCGCTTCTGCTTTCCCTTAAGGTAGAACCTGCCCCAGAGTTCTGTGGGTTCATTTGGTTCCAATGTAGAACCACGTTTTTGACAGGTAGGAGCAAGTTCAGCCATGTGAAAGCTGGTGTTCAGAAGGTTATTTGTGTTGTCTGTTAATATAATTTGAAATGTGTCATCCAGATGCCCAGGACTTGTGTTTTCTCATTTTCAAGCCAAAATGGAAATGTTCATTTGCTTCATGCCTGATATAATGCTGGCACTTGACAGCTATTCAAAGAATCTGTTTACTGCATGAGAAAGCGAAGCAGGACATGGAAAATGACACATAAGAAAAGAAACATGTGTCCGAGATGAGGGCATGAGTTCAGTTTAAATTCTGAATTTTTTATTTTTTATTTTTTCACAACCGGGGATTGAACTCAGGTCATTGCCTTTGCTGGGCAAGCACTTACCCTACTGAGCTATCTCCCTATCCTCTTGTATAGAAATTCTGAGGACAGCTTGTTTATGTGATCAGCAGTTAGAAATGTGAATCTATAGGTTAAGAAAGACACCAAGAGCATTCATCCTTGGGGAGGTCTGTCTGTGTTCACCCTCCCTTAGCTTCGTGTGATATGTTTGTTTGTTTGTTTATTCTTGTGTCAGAACTTTCGTTTGTTTATTTTTATGGCCGGCTCAGCCTGCCCTCAGGGCAGGGCTGGTGCAGCATGTGGTGCCCAGGATCGAACCGCAGTACCTGCAGCCGCCTAAGCTTTCCTAAGCAGGCGCTTTAGACCACTGAGCCATCCTGCTGGGCCCCTCGTGTGATATGTTTATATCTCTCTCTTATTCTTTTGGGGTGATTTTTATTTATCTACATCCTTAGACAACAGGTTACTTGACGCCTGTAGCTGTATGTGCTGTGGATCCCTTATATCTTCAGTAGCTAGAGGGACTCTGGCACAAGGAAGATATTCATTAATACATATTGATTATCAATCAATAGGGTAGCTTTTAAAAAGCAAATGAGCTTACTTAAATTCTAGAACTGTTCCTGATCTACACTCTCCCTGTATCTTAGTCACAGCAAAGTCATCCCGTTCTGCCTCTCTCTGCAGGCTCGTGAAGCTTACCAGGTCTACGTCACAGCCCATGTAGACTGTGAGAGGTCCATCTCGTTCTTCTTGCCTTCCACCCCCACATTCATCCTGGACTCCTCTCCCAGAGGGACTTTGGCAAATGGAAATACTCTTCACTTCCCTGCTTTAAAGCCTAGAATAAGTCCTCATTTCTTTCAACATGAAATGCAAACCTTTTCCTTTAGCATATGAGACATTTTAGAATCTAGTTTCTACTTACTGCTGCTACTCTCTTATACCTCCTCATTTTTAAGGTTCTGGGGTTAGAGATATTTAGAATTACAGTTAAACTATCTCTCCAGAAAGTTCAGTGAAGGTGTCATCCTGGACCTCTTATAATCAATCATACAATTAGTAAAATACATTTATTGCTGAGATTATTATTAAGATCAAATAAAAAACAAGAAAAAATATGTAAGGTACTGATTTTAGTAACTGATACATGGTGAAGGCTAAATAAATGTCATTAGTTATATGAATATGAATACTCTTTTTCAAGTGTTAATTGATCACTCTCCTTTGTATCTTATACTATTTCGTCTGTCTTTTTTTTCTTGGTTCAACTGATTCCTCAAGATTTAAGACTCAGTTCAGGGGTGGGAAGATAGCTCAGTGGAATAAGTGCTGGCCTGGCAGGCACAGGGTTCTGAGTTCAATCCCCAGTGCTGGGGGGAGGAAAAAAAGACTCAGCTCAGATTTTATTTAACCAAGAAGGCCTTTGTTGAGCCTGCCATTCCGGGTGACAGTTCTACAGAATCTTTAAGAACTATGTGTCGACTTCTGTTTGTGTCAGCATTTTATGGCTATTTATTTCATATGAAGTTATTATACAGTTTTTTAAATAATAAAAAAAGAATTGTTGAGCTCATGTACCTGTCCCACCAATCTAGAAAGTCTTTAAATGCAAAGGGTCTACAGCACACCACAGGTATTCAATTAATGCTTTATGGTAAAGGGGAAGAATATAGGTAAGGATAAAGGAAGGACAGACCCTTCAGGAGAAGAAGGGACACAAGAGAAAAGTGGCTCTTGCTAAGAAGGTATTCAGGGTAAGAGATACTGAGATGATTACCAACTGGAGGAGCTTACAGTTGGAAGCTCAAGAGCACAGACAAGAAGTGAAGACACAGATCTGGGAAGTGCAGCAGACAGGTAGGTGGTGGCTACCGGAGGGAACGCACTTGCCTTGAGAGGATGCTCAGAAGGGGAAATCAAAGGACTGACTCCTGAAACACACCGATATTTAAGGAGCAGACTGAAGAATGTCCCGCAAAAGACAAAATGCTGCTTTCCTCGAGCCTAGCTATGGTTTCAAAACGCTTCCCTTGTGACCTGAACAACTAAGATTTTAAGATGCAGAACATTCCATCTCTCCTTCAAGGGGCAACAAACTAGGTCAAGTAAATATTATTGAGTCAGATGCCAAACAGCTGTGTCCCTCTTCGGGCCTGTTTCTCCCCACTGTTCTTCATGAAGCCTTGCTTTCTGCCAAGTGTCCCCACCCTGCCCAATTACGTACTCTGTTTTTTCCTTTTCCACCCCCACACTTCCATCTTGGAGCCTTAGCTTAAGCTGTCCTTCCAACTGGACTTCCTCTTTTCTCCTTATTTATCCAAAGTTCACTCAGTCCCTAAAACTTTACCTAAGATGCCTCGCATTGCTATGAAGTCTTCCACAGTCACTCTGGTCCTCGCTGACATCTCTGTCCTCTGATTTCTATGGGCCCGTGCTTGCTACACATGCTTCCGTTGACTTCTCTGTTTGCCTGGTTGTTCTTACACTGACTCTCCAGTTAGGGTATTGTTCCTTGATCAGAAAAGCTTGGCTTAGGGAACTACATCCAAAGATGTTTATGTCTTAACTGCCCAAATGCATACTAGAGCTACAGTTAGAGCAAGTGTGTGCACTCAGCGCCTGTCCCCACTCTTTCTTAGAAACTTCCTGGCTGCCTGAGGTTAGGGCTCTAACTTTGGCCTGGGTGGCTGGCATCATTTGGTGAGTGTAATAGCTCCAGAATGTTAAAAGTTCTCGAGTGGGCTAAAAGCATTAAAAATCATCTTGTTGGGCCCCACTGCAAAGAACTCACTCTCAAAGCCAAAGTTAGCTAAGATAACTCATCCTAAAATCAGAAGATTCAATTATTAAGGCAGCAAGGTGCAGAGCAAAGAAACCATATTGGCAAACTGAATGCTTTTCTTTTTAAACATAGATGTTGGCAATCCGAAATCCCCTAAATTTGGAGTCTGGTTTCAGAGTTGACAATGGGGATGGATAGGCCTGTGGCCAGGGCAAAATATGCCGAGGAAGCTCCAGGTGGGGATGCTGGTGTGTGGTAAATGAGCCCATGTGGCTGCTGCTGCCCTGAGGGACACATGACGGCCTTCGCAGTGTGGAGTGATTGAGAACAGGCAGACCCCAAGCAGCAAGACCCAGGCCAGGCCTCCTACTTGGCCTAAACTCTAATAAGATCACAGAACTCTGGGTGTTCCCAGAGCTTGACAGAAACCCAATGTTTTCATTTCATATGAAAATTCCTTCCAGAGTAACCACTTTAAGTGGCCTTGGTCAGCGTCGGTTCTGTTTCCCACATAGGAGTCTGCCAAATGGAGAATGTGTTTAAGAAAAAGGGGATAATAACAATGGTCATCAACTTGTGGGTCTCTTTAGTGTGTCAGGCAAGGCCACAGGCATTTATAAATACCATTTCCCCCATGAAAGGGAGCTACCTTTACCTACGTTTTGTAGGTTAGTGGTTCAGAAGCTGAAATAGGGTGATGGTTGAGGACCTTGGGCCAGCAGACTTTATTTTCAAATCCCAACTGCACCATTTCATTGACATGAATCATTTCTGAGTACCTACTGTGTGCCCAGTGACCTAGGACTGTCTCATCTGTGAGGAGGACAGACAAGATCCCTCTTAGTTGACATTTGGGAGTAGATTGGGAAGGGAAAAGAGAAGGACTAATAAAACAATTAGGCAAGGTAATTTCAAGTAGAAATGTTATAAAAAACCAAGTGACGTGATGGGTCCTGGGTCACATATCACTTACTTGCTGGCCCAAACTAGTTCACATCTGCAGACCACAGTGTTTTCATCCATAAAGGGGCTGAGCCCACCTCCTGGTCACTAGGAGGATTGTATATGTTTTGAAGTTCTTGGCCTAAGCAGGTGTTTAATAAGTGCTGACGCATTGTTATTACCAGGGTAAGACACTGCTACTCCAAGGGCACGCCCTTCCCACATGCACACCTGTCATTGACTGTGTAGTGTTTCCAGGTTGCTGCTGTGAAGGGTTAGGCCTTGGATCAACTTTCTCTCTTTTTATTGTCCACTCAACTGTTTTGCCTTTCCCTCTGTCTCCTGGGTCCTTCTATTGGCTGTGAGGGAGCAAAGAGCCTGAGAAAGCGCCACTGACGCCTGGGAGTGAGGCTTCAGGTGGGGGGGAGGGTGAAGAAAAGAGAGGCAGTGTGTGTGTGTATGAGAGAGGGAGAGAGAGAAGGAAAGAGAAGGAAAAGAGAAAGAGAAAGAAATAAAAGAGACAATGTGAAAAGCCACTAATATGGTAGCCTACCTGGGGGATGGGCATGATTGTAAGGTTCCCTTCTTCTAGATTCTCCTCCTCTAACCCAACCTGCATTCTGGAATTCTCACCATTTCATCTATTCCATGTGGAATTTTAATTTTCAGGGAAGAGAACATTATAAAATGCTGACATCTCACTTAGAGGAAAGGGGGCATCCATTGTGCACTCAAGGGAAGTGGGCCAACTAGAGCACTTCTGAGTCTGGAGGATGGGAGTGGGGAGAGTCACTCTGGAGAAGAATGGGGTCTGGGTGAGTGAAAGCAAGCATGTGTGTACCAGAGGGTATGGAGAAGGAGCGCCTGCCTGGCCCTTAGGCTTCCCTAGAGCCCACGAGGGACTTCTGTAAGATGGAAACAAAGGATAGAAGAGAGACTAGAGCCTCCTACCTAAGCCTCCAGGGTATGGAAGCCATAAGACTAGCCTAACTCAGGTTCAAGTGATCATTGTCCAGCATATGGTCATAATACACACAGCAAATGAGGACTATAAAAAGGAAGGCATGCCGTTACACATGCATTTGTACACATCTGTCAAGTTTCCTTGTATGCTGTGGCTGGAAAGACCAAGATAACTAGAGCTCAGCCCCTGCTGTCCACGCCTATGGTCTAATAAAGTAGTCCCAAGAAGAAATGATAGGACTTGGTTAGAACTAGAGTAAACTATTACAAATGTGGAGAGGAACCAGTACCCACTTAATCCTTTCTAGAAAGTATGGGGTAAGATTACTGTAAATGGTGACTGTCAGGCTCAAGGAACATAGTTTTCTGTACTGAGTGGAGGACTGAAGAACGAAGATGTAGGTAGAAAAAACACGTGTGCCAAGAGCAGGGAAACAACAAGAGTTCAGCATGACCCAAACCAGGACAAAGGAAGGGGTGATAATGGTGGAAAGAAAAATACAGTCCTGGAACAGGGACTCAGCTCAGCTCTCATGATGCTCCTTGTGACCCGAATAGCTTCTCATTCTGTCAAGGAAATGTGAGTTTTAATTAACGTTTTTAAAAGTGAGTTTTAATTAGTGTTCCTGCAGGCTGTCACCCTTGGAACCTGATACCATTTGGTCAGAGCTGTTTCAGAGGTAGCCAAGCTTCCTGGAGTACATGATAAGAAGGAGCCAACCAAACACCCAGGACACACTGTAGGGCTGGCGGTATTCGCTTTTCACAAAGTCCAGCCTGTTTCTTGCCCAGGAAAGGGCCCGTGTCTCTACTGATAGCTAGAAGATAAGAAGTAAAGGCCTTCAAATCAGTACTGAAATAAGAGAGGCCTCACAGCCCAGCACAGCGTGTGGAGCTCATGTTCTGGAGTTGGTCTTGGCTCTTCCAAGTCCACATGCTGCCTCTCAGCAGCTGTGTGACCTCAGATGCATTGCCTGTACTCTCTGGCCCTTGATTTCTATAGGCACAAGTTGCTCTCATGTCTCAGCTTATCCAGGGACAGAGCAGAATTATTACTCAGATATAATCATTAACAAGGCCTCCTGTTCTCTCAGAAGCATTCCAGTGTGCACGACAAATTATTTTACTCCCCTAGTCATCTACCTTGCCTCTCTTCTGGGGTTGTTATGCAGGTAAAATATATTCATATTGTTTTAGTAGGGACTAAATTTAAATTTGAAAACTATCATAAGATGAAATGAACTAACAGTAGAAGAAAGGTATAGTTCACATAATTGAAAATAATTATTTTCAGTTCTAGATGGATGGAACTTATATTTTATGTTGTTATTGTTGATAATGACAACCATAATGCTATCATCACTGTTCTTCTTCCTTATTAAAGCTCACCTGAAAGTTGGTTTCTGGAGGGTGGCAGGGATTTAGAGTTGAGACCTCCTACCTGACACTGAACTTCCCTCAACAAGAGTCCCCGTGTCACATGTGGTAGGTTTTTATAAAGCTCAGGTGAGATCCCTTGTGTGAAAACACTCCACAGACACAGTAGGTGTTGATCAGAGTGATGGACATCAGCCGTGGTTCATAACCAAAGCAGCCTGTTTCTAAACAGCCCTCAAGACTGACCTCTGATTTTCATATTCTACAAATAGCAAAACAATAAATACCCCTGGAGTTCAGAATTGGTGAGAGTTGAGGCTCGTGAGGCCCTATCAGAACCTCATTGTGGTCTGAAATGTTTGTATTTGTAATTCCAAGAAAAATTTATCAGAATTCTAGAGTCAGTTCCAATCTACCCCTTCCAGTATAACTCGTGGTGAGAATAAAGACACTAAAACACATTTACAGTTGTGGGGAGCGAAGGGGGTCCTAAATCCAGCTAGGACAATTCTGTTTTAGTTACTTTTTACTCTTTGCTGGGACAAATACCTGACACCCAAAATGAAGGAAAGAAAGGTTTATTTAGCTCACTGGAGGTTTCAGTCCATACTCAGCTAGATCCAAGGCAGAGAGGCACACAGCAGAGAGCAGCAGTTCATGGTGGTGAAACATCGACAGTGGTTACAAAGGCAATGGAACAACCAGGGGAGCAGAGAGCAACTGTGCGAGTCTGTCTCTCTGTCTCTATATTACCTTCAGGCTCTCTGCCTCAGCCTATCCACCTTAGGCCACACCCATGATCCCAGCTGCACTAGGACCAATTAACCCCATCAGTACTAAAACACATAATCCCAGTGGATCATGAATCAAATCTCAAACTCTAGAAGTTCCTGCCACATGATTGCATGAGGCTTTAGGGGAACAACTAGACATAGACCATCACAGATGGCTAACTGGAAAGACCTTGACCCAGGACCAAACCTGTGTTTTTATTAATTTGTGAAGAAAG
>PVJA010020821.1:0-36453 GCA_004027025.1 Myocastor coypus | reverse complement strand
GAAAATTTGCCTTGGATCTTCGAGGAAACTTGGGATTTGGACTTTTCAGCAATGCTGAAATTATTGGGACTTTGGCAACTCTTCCAGATGGACTAAAATGTCTTTTGTAAAAAGGGATATGTATGAGACTTTGGGGGTCCAGGGGTGGAATGTTATGGTTTATGTCTAGTTGTCCCCCCAAAGCCTCATGGAGTCACTGGGCGGGGACTTCTAGAGTTTGAGACTTGATCCATGATCCCTGGGATTATAGGTTTTAGTACTGATGGGATTATGGGTGGAAGTACTTCTGGGATTATGGGTGTAGCCTAGGGCAGGAGCTGAGGCGGAGAGCCTGAATGTAATATAAAGAGAGACAGAGAGACAGACTGGAGCTCTAGCTGTTGCTGTTGCTCTGCTGTCATGTTGGTTGGCTACCTCTGCCACCATTTTGTTGCTGTTCCGCCGCCATTAACTGGATGCTTTCTGCTCTTTTCCACTCAGCCTTGGGCCAGCCGAATATGTACTGAAACCTCCACAAACTGTGAGCTAAATAAACCTTTCCTTCCTTCATTTTGAGTGTTGGGTATTTGTTCCAGCAACATGCAAAAAGTAACTAAGACATATGGGAAAAGGGAAAACAAGGGATGGACAAGGAAAAACTAGAAGAAAGGTGTGCTAATAGGTTCTCTTAATTTATTACCAAAAAAAAAAAAAGATTTGTGTTACTACTGTTCAGAAAAGTTTTTACATCTATAGCTTATACTCTGAGTAACTATGCCAAAGATAGCAACACTCAATGTATTAACTATTGATATTGATATTAGTAACTATTGATATTGATATTGATATTAGTAACAGACTAATTTGTTGTAAAAATTTACTGACATTTTCCTCATAAAAATAAAATAAAATTTAAGACAAAAAAATTTAAAAATCAATTATTTGCCGGGGGTGGTGGTGCATGCCTATAATCCCAGCACTTGGGAGGCTGAGGCAGGAGAATTGGTGCTAGTTCCAGACCAGCTAGGGCTACAAAAGTGACCTAAAGGTCATTCTGAACTGCATAGCGAGACCCTGTCTCAAAAAGACAAATAAATAAATAAATAAATAAATAAATAAATAAATAAATAAAATCAATTATTTGAAATAATTAATGAATATTAATAAAATATATGTGAAGATACATGATATACAACAATTATAATTGCAAAAATGTTGTAGAAAAGCGATTACATAGTTAAGTGATAACTGTAAAATGGAATACTATGTATTCATGTTAAGGGACTTATGCTAGATTTATAAATACTACAAATAAAATTATCTACAGAATATTTCTAAAAGTAAGAAACCAAGGATAGAACCATTAGTTACCAAAGTTTGTGAATTTCTAAATTTCATTTGCTGTTACTATAATTGCTAGTTGTCCTACTATAACTAGGATAACATCTCTGTCTTAACCACATGCTCTCTCTTGAATAATAGTAGTGGAAAGCACTGGGGTGGTAACCTCACCAAGGCCCTATACTGAAAAATGGAAGACAATGCCAAATAGAAACTGATATCCCACTTGCAATCAATCAAACAAACAAACAAACAGGATTTTTAAATGAAAGATTTAATTTTATTTATTTTTTAATTTAATTTTGTTTTTTTCTTTTTTTCTTTCTCTCTCTCTTTCTTTCTTTCTTTCTTTCTTTCTTTCTTTCTCTCTTTCTTTCTTTCTTTTCCTGGAGCTGGAGATTGAACTCAGGTCCTTGCATTTGCCAGGCAAGCATTTATTCTACTGAGCCATCTCTCCAGCCTCTAATTTTGTTTTATTTTGAAGAGTAAAATCAATAGCAAGAACAAAAATCAGAAACAAAGATCCAGGGAAATGCACAATACACATGTTAAAGATTTTTAAAACATGAACAGCTGATCAACAATGATTGATATATTATCCATTTTTATCATAAAATCTATTTGGGGCAGCACAAACCAAGAATCTCTGACACATAGGAGATATGTCTGAATAACCAACTCTTTGTAGAGTGGCTCTGATAGTAGTGATATAGCTGTCTATTATCAAAATTTCACAAAAATTATTAAAGAAATCAAAATAAAGTGTTCTGGGCCAGAAAGAACGCTCAGAAGACTAAGTGCCTGGCTTAGACAAATGTATAGGCCAGGGTTAGATGCCTGGCACCATTTGCAGTACTGGAACAGCCCTCAGATGCACTGAGCCAGCCACTGAATCTGGGCATGGTGGTACATGCCCATAATCTCAGTGTTAGGGAAGCTGAAAACAGGAGGATTACTATGAGTCCTAGCTGTGTAGGAGACGCTGTACCAAATACGTAAATTTAAAAAGTAAAAATAAAAGAATTCTTTCTGAAATTCAAAATGCAATACAGGAGAAAAATGCAATTTCAGGCACCCAGACCGCCCAGAACAAATCCTAGAGACAAATCCTGGCGACATCAGCATGAAAATAAAATAAAATAAAATTGGAAGTCACACACCTGAAACTATGAAATGATTATAACCAAAGTAAAGAAGCAAATCCAAATGGGTATAGAAGAACTCAGATAAAAAATAATTTCATAGTCCCATGCATGCATTCAGACAGCTGCGTAGGACTGTAGGAAAAGATGGCGGTCTCCACAAGAGTTAAAGTTCTTCATAATTTTTGGTCTGCTGGAAGAACTTGAAGAATAACAAAAAGGAGCAGGTAATGGTACAGTTAGCTAGGGCCTTGAAGATGATGAAGACATGACACAAAGCGGACAGGCATGATTATTGGAGCACCAAGGACAAAAATTAAGCAAACTTAGCATACAGCCTGAAAGTAGAATGTGGACCTAATTACCCAAAAGCTCTTCTGTCAGTTAGATTTGTAACAAAAATCAATATAAATGGAATAAATAGTTCCGTGGAATGGTGGACCATGTAACATACCAGTGTTAGCAAAGTGGCAAAATCTATATAGCATCAAAGCTGTACTAAGAGCCGAGACATCTAACGATGTCCAAAGAAAGTATGAAGCTTCCAAAACCACTAGAAGGACAAACATACAACAATTAGTTTTAGTCCCTCTCAAACTTGTTTTAAATCAATAAGCAGCTACTCATATTAATGTCTAGATTAAATATCACAATGCACTGGGTGTGGTGGTGCACACTTATAATGCCAGAACTTGGAGGCTGAGGCAGGAGGATCAGTGCGAGTTTGAGACCAGCCTAGACTAGAAAAGTGAGCTCAAGACAACAAAACATATCACAATGCAAATTATCCACAGAGTAAATAAAATAATTCCAGCTGATAAATAGGATATGGATATTAGTCAGAATATATTTAATAAATATTAATCCATTATGTTTTCAGGTAATAGGAGGAAAAATGCGGCACAATTTTTCTTTCTCTTGTTGAGTAACTGTCATTTAAACATGAACCTAGAGTACTCCACATAGATTCAGGTTTATAAGATGAAAGCATGGGAAGAATTGTCAGATGGCAGTGGAAATGAATGTCTCTAGAAAGTAAAATCTCAAGGAAAAACAAATGGCGTGCTTATCCATCTCAGTTAGTGGAAGAGCTGCAGTTTGAAATTGTTCAAAATTGCAGATACAATGAGTATTGTCACAGGTTGTGTTAATCTTTGAAGCAGTGTGGGTGCTGACTACTAACAGTATCAAAAATATGTTCAGGAATGATTTTAGGTCTGTATTATAATAAAAAAAGTTGGGGAAGGCATCTTTGAATTTCTGTGAAAAGCAGTTCCTGTGTGCTACATGTAACAGATATAGTAAATATGTGTTTATAGTCTTTGTTAAATAAGCCATACATTTAAGTTTAGGTGAAACAAACAAACAAAAACTATCAGATTAAATAACAAGAAAGAAAGAAAAAGAAATGATAATTATAATTTTAAAAAATGTCTGGGTATATCTGAAGAATACATTGATTAAAAAGAAAAGTAGAAGAGCAGAGAAAAATGATGGAAACCTTTAATAAGCAAAGTAGGAAAGAAACAGAATGTATGAAGCACCTTCAAAGCGATGTCCAAGAAATGAGAAATTTCACTGAAAGCTGGTGAAACTATTTGAATGAAATTGAAGACACTTTCATACCTTTAAGACATTGTTGCAGCTAGCTACTAGGAAAGATCTTTTAAAAACAATAAGGAATCAAGAAATAATTGTTCAACAACTAAAGATAACACAAAGATAAACATCATAAGGTGTTTGACACTAATAAGTGTCAAACAAAAAGCAGTCAGTGCAAGAAAAATATAAAAAGAGATGAAACATACAAAAAAGAATATTTGCGGAAATAATAGTAGAAAGCTTCCCAAACATAGGGAAAGAACATGACACATAGGTAAGTGGAGCATATAGAACTCCAAATAGGATCAACCAAAATAAATATCTGCTTTAGGGCTGGGGAGATAGCTCCATGGCACAAGTGCCTGGCTGCAAGCGCAAGGTCATATGTTTGAAACCTGGTCCAACAATCAATCAATTAATCAATCAATCAATAATAAATAAGTATCTACTTTAAAACATGCAATAATTAAGATCCCAGAAATTCAGGACAAGAATAATGTATTAAAAGCTATTACAGGAAAAAAATAACATTTTAAGGAAATCCCATCAGAATTAAAACAGATCTCTTCACACAAAACCATCAAGTCAATAAGAGTGTGGAGTGAAGTATTTCATCTCCTAAAAGAAAACACATTATAGCCCACATTGATATATCCTTCAAATTTGTCTTTCAAAATCAATAGAGAAGTAAAATTTCTCTATGACAAATAACAAAGACATTTAGAACAACCAAAGCTATCCTACAAAAAGTACTCAAATATATTCTAGAAAGAGATCATAATGACCACATCTCCAAGATCAACAACAGAAAAATTCATCAAATAGAGCAAACAAACACAGGAAAAATATAAAACTAATAGTGAAAAGAGAGACAGAGAGACAGAGACAGACACACACACAGAGAGAGAGAGAGAGAGAGAGAGAGAGAGAGAGAGAGAGAGAGAGAGATAAGCCAATACATTTCAATCATAGCCATAATTACAAATGGCCTCAATTAGCCAGTTAATAGGCTAGGAGGGTACTTCAAGAAACAAAATATAACAATATATTGTATCCAAACAACTCAAAAGACAATTTACAGGTTGAAAGCCAAAAGATAGAAAATAATACTCCATGAACTATATCAGAAAAAATCAGGTGTAGTTATTCTATTCACAGATAATCTGAATTTCGAACCATGGATGATCAAAAGAGATAAAGAAGGTCAGTACATACTTGTTTGAGGTAACCTTAAAGGGGAAAACATAGTGCTTACAAATATGTATACATCAATTATGTGAGCACCCAACTATATAAGACAAATTTTGAAAGACATGAAAAATCTAGTAACGAATAAGACAATCTTAACAAGGGACCTTAACATTCCCTTATCACAAAAAATTAGGTCAGGCAGACAGAAAAATTAGCAAAGAGGTAGCAGAACTGAGACAAGTTTTGAACAAATGGGCTTAGGGGACATTTATAGAGTGTTCCAACAAACAACATCTAAATACAAGATACTCCTCAAACTCTTCAAGGTAAGCGAAAAGGAAGCAATATCCCCTATTTCATCATGTTTTTTTTTTTGTTTGTCTGTTTTTGTTTTTGTTTTTGTTTTTAGAACCAGGGATTGAACTCAGGCCCTTGAGTTTACCAGGCAAGAGCTTATTTTACTGAGCTATCTCCCCAGTCCCCTCTATTTCATTTCTTGAAGCAAGTATTACACTGATATCAAAACCAGACAAAATACCCAAGTCAAAAAGAGAACTATTGACCATTCACACTCATGAGCATACATGTAAGATTTCTCAATAAAATATCAGCAAATGGAATACAATAAATCATCAGAAAACTATACACCATGACCAGGTAGAATTTATCCCAGGGATGCAGCATGTTTCAACATAGGCAAATCTATAAATGTAATACATTATATGAATAGAGTCAAAAGTAAAGTTGTATGAACATGTCAACAGAGGAAGAAAAGCGTTTTGAAAAAGTCCAACACTTATTCATTATAAAAACCCTGCAGAACATTGGAATAGATGATGAATACCTCGAGCCATCTACAAAAAAAAACAACAGCCAACTTTATTCTAACTGGAGAAAAACTTAAAACTTTTACACAAAACAGGCACAAGACAAGATGTCCACTATGGCCACTCCTACTCAATATAGTCCTGGATACATTAGGCAGATTCACTAAACAAGAGAGAAATATAAAAAGAAGAAAGATATTAAAGGAAGAAGTTAAACTACAATTATTTGCAGATGACATGATACTCTACATCAAAGACTCAAAACGTTCCACCAAGTGACTCCTAGAATTAATAAATAAATTCAGTACCATAGCAAGACACAAAGTCAGCCTTCAAAATCCAATAGCAGTCCTTTAAAAAATAAATAACTCACTGAGAGAGAAAGCAAAGAGACAACACACTTTACAACAGCATAACAAAAATGAAATACTTAGGAATTAATCTAACAAAGGAAGTAAAATCTCTATACAATAAAAATTACAAAACTCTGAAAAAAGTGATCAAAAAGGATTTCAGAAAATGGAAAGTTATTTCTTATTCTTGGGTAAGAAGAACCAGCATTATGAAAATAGCCATACTTACAAAATTGTACAAAGTTCATGCAGTCCATATTTAAATACCATTAGCATGCCTCACAGGTCAACAGGAAGCATTCCTAATATTCATTTGGGAGCAGGAAGGCCAAGAATAACAAAGGCAGTTATGGTCAACAAAGGCAAGAAGGGGACCTTCATATCAAATTCCTGGACTGAAATTATACTACCAAGCTACAGTGATAAAATGAGCATAGTGGACCTGAAAGATGGCTCAACAGTATGAAGTATTGGCTTAGGAAAGCTTAGGCAACCACAGGGACCGTGGTTCTCACCCAGCAGCACATGCTGCCCCAGCCCCACCCCCAGGGCAGGCTGAGCTCGCCATAATATAAAAAAATGAATATAGTATAAGAGAGAGAGAGGAGAGAGAGAGAGAGAGAGAGAGAGAGAGAGAGAGAGAGAGAGAGAGAAACAGCCATAAAGATTGATAGAACAGATTATGAGGTGTAGACACAACTATAAATTCACTCAGTCACCTTATCCTTGACTGGATAGGGACTAAACATGTTCACTGAAATAAAGATTGCCTCTTTAACAGATAGTGCTGGAAAAACTGTTTTTCCACATGCTGAAAACTAAAACTAGATCTAGGTCATGTATTAAAGGCCTAAGTACTAAAATAGAAACACTAAATCTACTGATAGAGAAAACAGATGGAAATATTGAAGACATAGGGGTAGACAGAGAGTTTAAGAACAAAAGCCAAACTGCTGGGGAAATACTTCAAAAATTAGCAACTGGTTGACAAGTTTCTGCTCATCAAAAGAAATCACCAACACAGGAAAAAGATAACCCATCACTCAGGAAAAGGACTTCTCTCTATAATATATAAAGAACTAAAAAAAAAAAAAATCCAGCTGTCAAAATTCAAAGATCCAATCCAAAAGTGGGTATTTGAGATGAATATGCACTTCTCAAAGGAAGAAAATCGAAAAGCAAATAAATGCATGAAAAAGTGTACCACACTACCAGTCATTTGAGAAATGCAAATTTAAACAACCCCGAGATTTCATCTCACTGCAGAAGGAACGGCTGTCATGAAGAAATCAGACAATAACTAATGCTGGATGGGCTGTGGGGAACAGAATTGCTTCTTCACTGTTGCTAGGAGTGCTGAATAGTAGAATTTCTATTGACATCAGTGGAGTATCCTTTAAAAAAAAGACAACTAGGATTAGAAGTCCCATGTCACCTAGTTATTCCCCCCTTCTGGGTTTTCTTCCACAACAAATGTAAACATTATACCACACCAATATATGTACAATTTGTCATAACTAAGTCTTGGAAACAACCCAAATGCCCATCAACTGAGGAGTGGATAAAAACTGTGTGTTATTTTTCTACAGTGGAATATTATTCAGCTATAAAGAAAGATAAACTTGACATTTTATAGGTAAATGGATGTAGCTAGAGGCTATACTAGTAAGTGAAATAAGTCAAACCCACATATGTAGCCATCATATTATCTCCCTAGTGCAAGAACATCAAAGAATAAATAAAATACAAAAGGTACACAGTAAAAGAGAAAGAAACTAAAAACAAGAAAACTACCTGAACTACTTGTGCATAAATTAAAAAAAAAAAAAAACAGGCAAGATGAGGGAAGGAGAAAAGATAGGAAAAACAGCAAGGGAAATAGAATCATGTAAGTATATACATAGGTTAACTAAGATAATTATATTATCAATTTCTATCAGTTTTTTGAACAGTTAACGCCTAAAATTGTCACCTTGACCAAATTTATATAGCAATATCTGTAATCGGAGCAACTATATTGAAAATAGATATGGGCAATATAACAACCACCACTAATTATCTTTCATCTTCTTCAGGATGAAAAAAGAAAAGATACATCTAGGTGTATCTTTTCTAATGTCTTAACTATTATCTTTACATTTTATTCCAACTAAATTTCAAAAAAATAAAAGGACAAAATATTCAAGTTTATGAAGAGTTGTGTTTTAATTATTTAATCAATCTTTAATGTCTATATCTGGTAGCCTACAAAAATAATTTGATGACAAGAATATGCAATATAAAACCCATTGTTACTTATCTGGTCTTGTTTTGAAATGCTATACCACTTCTGTTGTCATCTGGTGCTTTCTTTTGTCTTTGTTCTTATTTTCTTTTTTCCCTATTTAAAATACCATTTAAAAAAAGCAAAGATAGAGGATAGATAGATAGATAGATAGATAGATAGATGATAGACATTTATAACTAAAATGTGTGTGTTATCACATGGGAAAATATAATTGAATTTTAAGAAGTAGGAAACAGCTCTTTCGTTTTCTATATTTTAATATATCTTTCTGAATTTTTCCTTTGAGTATCATTACTTTATTAAAATTTTATAATTGTACATTACTTTTTAAATTGCATTAAAATAGAAAATAATAGTTGTAAAATGCTTAACCAATATGATAGATAATTAATTTTTAAGTTATACTAAAAGAGATGCTGTCCGTAATACACCTCAAAATATTTCCCCTCATTATAAACACACTGTCCCTTCATTCTTGAGACTTCCTGAAGCAGTTTGGGAAGTCCTACTCATGAATATCTTAGTTACAGTTGTGGCCACCCCGGTGTCCTGAGTCAATTCAAAATGTTTACCTTTTCTGATCATTCACCTTTTGAGGAGGAGCCAGAAGTTACACAGTGGCAGATCCAGTAAATAAGGTGGATTAGAACACAACATAATATATTTATTTCCTAGAAGTTTCCATCAATATTTAAACATTAACTGGTGTTCCAAATGTACAGTGAATGTTTAAGCTTAAAAGTTTATTAGAGAGAAATATATATTGCCATTAATCCCCTCAAATTTTCACCTTGATTTGGAACATACTTATGACATCATTTCTAGCAATATTTTTATTGTAATAACATTTTTTAAAAGTTTAAATTGTCAATATTTTTTCATCATCCTTTATAACCTTGTAAGAATCAGAACATCAAAGCTTGGTAATCAGTGATCTGATGTAATCTTTATGTACATAATTTATCTGACCAGTTTTCCATGATAATGGGGGGAAGTGGAATTCATTTGTCTAGTAAGATCTTTCTTGGACCTACATTTCTATTAGTCTGTGATCCTGAAGATTGGCTGACTTTTCCACTCTGACCATTGGAACAAATTTAAACACTTGGCCTTACAATATCTTTCCTACAGGGGATAGCTACTATCTTATGGCTGTTCAAAGAGAGAGTACAGGGTCAAAGCAGGGCAGATTAACTCATTTACATAAGAAAATCTGTAAAAGCAACTTGAGATTGTATTAAATTCATAATGGATGTGGTCAATTTGTGAGAAATATTTCAAGTTATTTATAATATTCGTTGTTTACAATTAGAAAATTTTCAAACTTTCTTTAAATACTTTTATGTACTTTAATGCCACTGGAGAACCTTGGCCACATTCATTAGTAAGACAATTTCAAACACATTGTTTTCATTTCCGACACGGATATATTTTTCTAAAATCTTTTCAGTTATTATAGGCAGTGTGGATTTATCAATTACCTCACCAATGTATCCATTATCTATTTTGAGAGTATAATTTGTTTTCCCTCATAGAATATATGTTAGCAGCATGATATTTTTACATTTGTAATTAGTTTTGAACTGACAAAAAAGGTAGGAAAATTTTTCCATAAATAAAAGTAATCAATGAAGTATTTAAACATTTAAATGAAAGGTCCTACCCAATTCTGAGAGAGAGAGAGAAAGAGAGAGAGAGAGAGAGAGAGAATTCTACTATATGTTTCAAAATATAATTGCCAACATATCTATTCCTTCTTCATGACACTCTGGATATTTTAGAATTCTAATACTAAAAAGCATAATACATGACAGGTAGACATAACATTAAACTAGTGAATGGGAAATGTTTGATTTCTCAATAAAATTAATCACACCAGTTTGACAATATACATGACTAACTGGCTGTTCCATACAAAATTTTATCAGAAAAATCACTTTTGTAGACAAAAATTTCTACTCACATTGAAACTAAATATTTTGCTTCTCATAGCACTTTTGAAATAATAGGGACTTTGAAATTAAATTACACTAAATGCCTTTATAGTTATTCATCATTAAACATTATTTTCCTTACTCTCATCTGCCAGCATGATATCATCAGGATTGAAGAGGACTGCTAATACTATTTATATTACACTGCACTATCCTCTAATTGACCTTGTTTGTGCAGTGGAATGGCTGCTTTTCTCAAGCTGCCAGTTCTTTATTGCAGCATTTTGACCGTGCACTAGTGGCTCTTTGTGCTGCTGCTGAGTTCAAGAATCAATACTGGATTCCCCACAGCCAATAAAGGCAGCTGACAGCATGAATTAACGGAGTGTGGCCAGTTGCATGGAGGGCCATTGTCTTTAAGGAAAATCTGGACATGATTACCAGGCTCCATCTCTCAGAGAAGGTTTTAATGCAAAGTGCGATGTTGTTGTAATTTAATTTTGGCCTGCTGCTCTAACATCCCCCCCTCACCACTGCCTCATGGAATCCAAACTATTAATGGCTACAAATCAAAACAGACACAGAGACAAAGGCTCAGACTCACAGTCATACAAAAGCAATGATTTCACCTGACTTGATCATTCTCTTTTCTGGAACATTACTAGAGCATATTCTATTTCTTTAAAACAATCTTCTTACCATAGTAATAAGCCAAGCCAAATTAAAACATGAAACTTGTTAGGCCTCTATGTAAATGAAGTTTTTATATGTGACAAAGTCTTTTTTAAAAATTGCACAAAAATTTCATCGCATTTGTGTGTAAGTGGTTAAAATTATACAGAAGTATCTATATTTCCACACTTTTCATTCATTGCATTGAGCATGTTTCCCAAGAAACAAAATACAATCATTCTTTTCCATCCTTATTTTCTCAGCATCATTCTACAGTGAGACCTTCCTCCTTGGTAACAGGGTCTTTGAAATCTGTATCCTCTCCTTCTGTGTTTTATGTGTCTTATGTTGCTCTCGTTTTACCTCAGGCTCTCTTCTTGCCTTAATTTGCTATCTTCCATGAAAACCTCAACCTTTTCCACATCTGTAATAATTATTATTTTCCACGTATTGTGTTTCTAACCTTATTTACCACTCAGGCTTCTTAGTAAGTTTGGTTATTTTCTGGGCATTTTGAACTGTACAGAGTTTGCATCATCTCCTACTGGGTTTTCCATTTCGGTGACCATCTGATACACATGTCAGAATGTGAACCTTACCTTTCACTCCTATTTCTTTTTCTTTTATAACCAATCAATTACCAAGTCCTACTAATCAATTCCTTAAATTCCCTGTTCAACTATCCATGAAGTCTCATCATTTTTACTACCTCCATATTAGACCAACACTCTGTGTACTCTATCTCAAAGATTTTCTAGCCAGTCCCCAAACAAAACCTGCTCTCACCTCCACAACTGAAATATAGGTCCTTGAACCAACCTTAGCTTCATAAAATTCAAATATGTGTATATCATCCCCCTTTTTAAATATTACACAGACTTACCACTCTTTTACTTCATAAGCCACATTCTACAGTGTTTTCATACTTGCTCCATATCAGTGACATATGCTTGGACTCAATTACCACAAAAAGATTTAAATCCAAATGCATGGACCCCAGCAGGGACTTAGTTTATATCCAGAAAACAGATAGCACCTATCAGACACTTGACTGCAGTCACGATGCCCATGGCTATAGTTATTACTCAAGCTTCCCCTACTATGTTAGACAAAAGGAAAACTCACAAAATAACAAAGTGAGATTGATGTAAGTCTTTAAAAGGGGAAATGACATGTCATTTCTTGCCTTATCAAAAGGCCTATATTTCTGAGAGAATTTTGGTATTGAAAATATCAGTTCTTTTTATAGCAGGGAATGTTCTTGGTTGAAATTAATTCAAGCAGAGTTATTCAAGGGACAGTGTATTATATACAAGCCATTTAACTTGAGCTTTAAAATGATTTTTCGTGTCTGAGAATTATCAAGAAGACACTGGTTTAGATCAAGATTTTCCATGAAATGGAAAAAAGTCTGTTGTTTTAAAGGCTTTCATTTTAAAAGCAAACATTTCTTAAAATTCTTAAAGCGACAGTATCTGATCTACATCTATTTTCAAGTTTTGCTGCTATCATGAGTATTTGGGGAATGAGAAAATTTTTTATTTTTAGATTCATTATTTCCAAATTGAACATCATGGCCATAAAAACATGACTTAAAGTACATAATTCATAATTCTCTCAACCATAAGGCCTGAAATTAAGATGAAAATGTGGTAGCTACATCAACTTCATCATGCCTTCAAAATATGTAGACAAAATATGTAGCTAAGAATTTCAAGTAGATATTGGATACTTCTTCAAACATCTCTGAAGAAAAGATGTGTGGTTATTCCCTGCATTTCTACCATATCAGATCTTCCCATTTTCATATCACTTCCTTTCCTGGCCTGTTGTGGGTAGAAGAGGAAATGACACACATTTCTTTGCTCTTCGCCCTGTATCTTAATGTTATAATGTAGAAGGAGACTGAAAGGCTTTGCCCATAAAACTTAAGTTATGGCTCATTGTGGCATATGAGAAGAAATTTAGTATAATATCTTCATCTATGGTGCATACATATATTCCCTGGGATAGAAAGGAGAAAATTTGGTTGGAGAAATCCCAGGAGCACATATTCAACAACCTCTTCCAAGACTACCTTCACCTATTCTATCAGGGACATCATAATATTAAAGAATAGCTACTTAATGCTACACTGCTACTAAGAAAGAAAATGGGCATGAAGGAAATAATCTTTGCCCACTCTTATACAGGAAAATATATGTGTGCTGCTGCCTCCCAGACTTCAAGTGATTGATTAAAACCATTAGTATCTTCGCTACTGTTCTGTTTTATCTTCAGTGATTCTTCCGAGGAGCAAAATGATTATTACCAATTTCCCTTAATCTAAAGCAATATACTTCAGATGACAGAGGCCCTAAAATATATTTCACAAGTGTTGGCATACAGTGTGTCTTTCTGAAACTTACCTTAACTACAGTGGTGGTGGTTTTTTACTGCAAGGGTAGCTGCCTGCCCCTTTGACCTACTAGAGGAACTGGAGGGGGAGAAGGAAGAGACATTCATCAAAACTTTATGGTGCACATGATTACAAGAATTATTGATTGTCAAATCCTTACAAATTTATAATTTCCTTTTTTCTTTTCACCAGTGTGCAAACCTCACCATCAGTTACTCCTATATGTGTTCTCCATCCCCAAACATAAAAGTTATGCACCCATTAATGAGACAGTTTCACTGATTTTTGTCCTTTAGGGAATGCCTCTGAGTGGATCCTCTGATCAAGTTGAAGGCTGGGGAGTCCTTTGCATGATCTTGATGATGTATGAGGAACCCATACAGCATCAGCTGGGAAGACAGCAGCCAACATTGGAATAATCAAAAGTGACCACGTACAATAATAGTGTGTGTGACAGCAAAGAAGGGCCACCAGGAAGCAGGTGGTCTGTGTGACAGAGGATCAATACTCCCATAGAGGAAATAAAATGGGTTTAAAATGGAAAATAAACACATGGAGAATAAAAGCAGAAAGACAAGAGAGAAGGAAAAAATAAGCCAAATCTGTGGGAAATATCACAACAAAGGGGGTCCACATCTGATTTGTTGATGAAAACTGACTGCATGAATGTGTGGTTAAAACAGTCATTGTAAATTTTCTTCCACAGTGAGGAGAGTGGGTAATGCAAGCATTCAGAGCCTTGAAGCCCTCAAATTAACTGGAATCTTCTTCATTCTAATTTAGTATGCTCAAACATTCATCATTTGTAACAAAGTTTAACACTCAAAAAACTTGATTTTATTTATTGAGGCTGAAGTTTTAGTAAGAAAACAAAGACAACTTATACTGTATTTCATTTGGAAATATATTCTGGCTGGGGAGATAGCTCAGTAGAGTAAGTGCTTGCCTGGCAGGCACAAAGGCCTGAGTTCAATTCCTGTTTCTGGAAAAAAAAAAAAAGTAAAGAAAATATATTTCAGTGAAATGAGAAATGAAGAAAGGTAAACTTAATTGGCATTATTTAGTTCAAAATAAAAATTTCTTTGATGCCAGTGTGTACATTTCACATTTGAAGCACATATTTGCTCTCATGGGAGTTATTGCTCTTTTTCATCATTTCTATCACATGCACACACACACACACACACACACACACACACACACAGACACTCACACACACGAGGATTAGCTGATAAAGTGATAGCACCAACCTCCAATATCAGGATATTCTCCAGAAATTCAATGTACAACATGTATTAAATGAAATATTTGGAAACTGATAATAAATACTCAATTACACTTAAAAAAAACTAGCATTTCATGACTCTGTTCCTTATGGGGATGTATGAGTCTGTTCTTTTGGTATATTACACTATTCTGCAGTCAGGCTTGAAAAGTATTTTCAAATGCCATTGAAACTTTGAAAAACTGCATTATCTATAAATTATCTATGGCACCATCCTGATTTTTTTCCTTTTTTTTCAGAACTGCAGCTCACCAAACGCTGTTGCTCCCATGGTAGGACAACAGTGCACATATTACTTCCCCAAGCCTTCTCAACATATAGGGAGTAATTTTCTCCTAACCACTGAAAACCTTAGTGGAAATTAGAAGTCAAGGGCCATGATTTTCGAAAAGAAACAGCTTCACAAACCTCTAGCTATTCCTGCAACACAGCATATGTGTAGGCTGCTGCCAAGCTCCAGCTCACTTTGGAAAATGCTGACACATGGGCTGGGATCTGTAAGGAACCAAAGCAGGGTTTGCAGGGGGCCATTAGGATGGAGCAGACACACTCTTTGGAGAGACCCTCAAGGCTCCCTCTTCATCCCCAGACCTCCACCTTACTCAAGATGCTGCCACTTCCCTTACCTTTCTGCTCTTCCTTCTGGTGAGGTCTAGGAGAGTAGGTCTGTGTGATGCTGTCACAGGGAACACAGAGCCAGGCACACTCAGAAGGTCACACTCACTTGCTGGGTAAATACATGAACTAATAACCTTGAAGGTTATCAAATGAATCAATAATCTCGTAAACTTAAGAGGCTGAGCCTCTTAGAAGTTGAACTATTCCCTAAATCTGGCAGGCAACGTATGTCCCTAAAGGAAGACATACAACTAAGTAAAGCAGCCTTTCTTTAGCTCACTAGGGAAGACAAGGCAAATGTATCCACGTTCTTTTGACCCAGAGCTCTCTCTTTCCATTCCTTTGAACTCCTGGGAGCTCTGAGCCTGAGTTTCTCAGCACATCTAGTCACATGCTGCCCTGTCCTGATCTTTGTTCCTCACTAGAATTCTTTTGTTTGTGCGAATGAATAGTCATGGCCTTTTGGTTGTTCACAAGATCGCTCAGCATTACCAGTTAGTACCATGCTGCTTACCAAGTCAGTGTCACAGTCAAGCTTTTTCTTTTTGCTCTTGTTGTTTTCATTTCTGATGAATAATAAACAGTAAATAGGAAGCTTCCTGTAAACTTCTCAGCTCCAGCTTCCAGTGTACTGCAGTTAACTTCCATGGCTGATATAGTAAAGGGCTGGGAGATTTGGGGCCTTTCCTACCTTTAACTTCTTCCTGCTTCCTTAGGGGCTTAGGGGCCCAGCTGAGACATGACAGCTTGATTCATAGCTCATCCTACTCTTGTGAGGAAGCTTTTGCTGTAGTCAGCACATCTGCTGCATCTTGACAAGCTCCCACATATTATCAAGTTTTGCCCTTAGGAAGATCACAGACCACTTTATGCAAAACCATCTCTTCCTGTAGCCTCATCATTTGGAAAGGGAAGACTTCAGGGAGCCTTACAAGGAGGTTGTAACCTACTCTGTCCTCCAACAGAATGTGCCATGTGTTCCTCTGTAAGTGTAAGTGAAGGAGTCTTGAATTGACTCTTCACCTGATAGGGTCAAAACGTCAAACATTTTCATTTGAGTTCCATATGAAAGGGTCTTTATTGAAATGTCCTTTGAACAATTAAGGTATTCTTAAATTTGAAAAAAAGATCTTTACTTATAGAGTAATTTTCTATCTTAAAGGTTAGAGTCAATCAAGAAAAAAAACCTTAGCAAAAAGTCTATACGGCATTAAACAGTTCATTTCATCCTTTGCACGTTAGTATGAAGCAGGTAAAATGTTCTGACAACCTTCTTTACATGCACACAGACATAAATACATACTCTTTATCCATGCATGCACACATACACATGAACCCACATTTTTTATCTCCCCTGACCCCCACTTGAAACTTTCTAAGAACTGCTGCAAACTCCTTCGCAAGCTAAGAGATATACTATGAGTAGGAGTGAGAATAGAGCTCTGCTCTCTTAAATAATGAATCAGGCAGTTTGACAATGAAAAGAATCAGTGTCCCTTTTGCTCAACCACCACCCTGTATATGTGTCTGAGCATCTGAGCATCAAGTCCCAGACTCCCTAACTCCTTGAGCTTCCAGTCATGCCTGCTTCCCAGAATTTGAATTCTGAGACCTCATTCTGTGTAAATAATCTGTGAACTTTTCACCTCTAAGATATAGTAGAAATTATAAAACTATGCTTAACTTTTTTTCTCTTTTAAGGTTATCAAAAAGAAAAAGTGTGATTTTCTGTGTTATCTTCATGATCCTAAGGGTAATTTACAGGCCCAAGAACAGGACTTCGTAGCCACAGCTTTACAAGTGTACTTTGGAGACGGACTGGAGCCCGGCCTCCATGGGAAGCTATAAATGTGTCACTTGGGCAAAAATTCATCCAGCCCCAACCTAACTTGTAAAAAATGATATTCTAAGAAAAAATCTTTTAAATCTACTCACTTCTTCCTTATTGAATAGAGAATAACAAAAAACTTAGCAAGCACAAGAAACCTGTAAAATCAAAAATATAGTCTTATAGCAAGTTATCTATAATCTGAGACACAGAATTCTTTCTAGGTGAGATTTATTTTTTAGAGACGTGGCTTACTTAATTAATGTTCTCAGCTCAAACTGTCACATGTAGCCAGACACCTTAGCCACTGGAGAGAATTAAGATTCTATAAAATTTATTTTCTTCTTGCCTAAACATCACTTATTTTCCTCACCTAGACCTTTAACGGAGAAAAGAAGCAAGCAAACAAAAGTAAAATTGCTGGAGAGAGACTGTAACCAATGGCTCCCTAAACAATAGTGATTATAGAAAGCAACCCTTCAACTCTATTTTTTCTTTCCATAAAAAAGAACAAGTTCCAGATATTTTCACTTGAAAACCCAAAATGATTTGCATTCTAAGAATTACTAACAGAAATTTATGTTCTTAAAAATATCAAAGAATTCATTGGAAGGACTAGAACTACAACACAATTGGCAACATCTTAAAAAGCAAAGTTGAGACAACTGAATCGAGAACTTTCTTCAAAAAGAAAAAAGTCAGTATAAGAGAAGAACAAAATGATCTATAAAACATAGAGCAAGTTTTTTGAAATGATAACTTAATAAACCTGATTTCTAGGGATTTTCCTGGTACTATTTTAAATTTTATTTTTATTAGTACGTGCTTATGGTACATAATGTTTTACATTTTTCCATCTCTTTTCTCCTCGCCCTCCTCTTAACCTTTCTTTTACTTAAGGCTTAAGTTAAATTATCTGGCATTAAACTACAGAATTTTTTAAAATAATACTTATTTACTTATTTATTTATTTATTTCATTTTTTATTTGCTACAGGGTTTCACTACACAGATTAGACTCCCAATGATCCTCCTTTCTCAGTCAACCCAGTGCCACGATTACAGGTGTGCACCACCATGCCCACGCTCAGTGGCTGGCTCAGCACAGGGTGAGCACAGTATGTGGTACCGGGGATTGTACCTTGGTTCTTCAGTTTGCCAGGCAGGTACTTAGATTGCTGAGCTATCTCAGCAGCCCAAAGCTATAGAATCAAACACTAGACATTTGGTGCTTAATATTCCTCATAGGCAAGGACTGTGTGATCTCAGTACATTTCTCTTAGGAGTCATTTAGGATACATTCAAATTTTTAGTAAGATCAAGAAGAGATTTGATTTCACTGTGGCAAATCCTTCTCATCTGCAGATAACTAGTTTGAAGTTATTTATCATTTATGTATGATGTCATTATGAATGAGGGGAAAGGGAATAGTGACAACTTAGCAATATTTTATTTATAATATAAAAGAGTCAAGTTTGACATGTCTTTCGCCATAAATTAGCCCAAGACTTATAAATTGTTTGAACTCATTCATTAAATTTACTTTAAATTTTTTACCATATTTTATATCACTGTGCAAGCCATATTTAAGCAGCTCAGATTATTGTTGGGAAGGCTGAATTAATACTATAGATTATAACAAGTTTTATTTTCATAATATAATATTTTCCATCACTATCTGGTTTCAATGATTGTAGTAGAATTACAGCTATAATCCTTCTTTTATCTACTGGGAATATATTTAGCCTCAAGTAACAAAATTTGGGCAACAATATCTTCACAGCGCTGATGGAAGTGGAGACTGGTGCAAGCGCAGTGAAAATGAGCGGGGAGGTTCCTCAAAAAAAATGAGGACTGGAGGTCCCTTTTGGCCCAGCCTTTCACCGGCTGCATATCTTTCAGGAATAATACGAAGTATCATTCCATCATGATATATACATACCCATGTTTATGGCAAAACAATTTCTAATAGCTTAGTCTTGAAAACAACCCAAATGCCCATGAAAATAGATTTTTCAAAAATATGCTTTTTCAAAACAATAGAGTACTATTCAGCTATAAAGAAGGATAAACTTGAGACTTTCCTAGGTAAATGGATACATCTTGAGACCATCCTTTTAATGGAAATAAACTGAACAGTCATGTCTAAATATAACAATGTTTCTTTGGTATGAGAACTTGAAAGATTACAAAAGAACTGAAGTATACAATAGGTATTATGAAATAAGAAGAAACTGTTCAAAAGAAGAGGGAAACGGGAGAGGTGAGGAAAATGGAAGGAAGGAAAAAAATGGCAAAAGAAGGACAAAATAGAAGTAAAGCTTTGTCAGTAAGGAGAAGATGAGACGTGGAGGGGAGGGGAAGTGATTATTAGAAAAAGAGGAACCAGGCTATATCATGTACACTGATCATTATGAGTATCTAAATTATATCAATAAAATTAATAAATTTTGAAAAATCAAATAAAATGGTAGAAAATGTAACAGAATAGGCATTTTGGATTTTCTCTATTAAAAATATAAAAGGCAGGCTGATTCCTATGTTTCAACATCTCTATGAGGGCATTTCTAACCATTCATTTCTAGTCATAAAATGAGTTGCAGTTCTAGGTAGCACAGCTGCAAAATGGAAAACGGGTAGAAAATGGTAGCCATTTGTGTCTGCTCACGTTTGCCAGACAAAGAAATGTTTCCCTTAGAAACACTCACAGCGTATCTTAGCTTTCACCAGAGAACTGCGATGCATGGCCACTCCTTTCTACCTCATGAGGGGAAAGTGGAGGAAATGCTTCTTGTGAAGGGATTGGACCTGTTGTGACATGTTTTAGATCCAAGGCAGCAAAGCCATGTCCAACAGCTGTGGAACTGACTGTCTGAGAAGGAAGAGGAGGTAAGTGAATGCGAAGCAGACAATAACATATCATCAATGATTTCTCACTCATTACAAAGATCTGCAACTTAGTGCCTGAATTTCACTCTTCAAATTCAAAGCGCTTATCACACTGAAGAATAAGTACATTCTATGAACTTACAGAGGATCCTTAATATCTATCATCACACTGATGCTGCATGACTGCAGAACTTAGCTTGAGGGAAGTAAAATGTTTTGATTATTTCCTGCGACAATTTGGAGATAGTCTCACGTGGACCTGCCGGTATATTCAGGCTCCACCTGCCTTACTTTACTCTCTAAAGCAATAAGAAGCCAATGGTTTCCTTTTGCTTGGTGTCCAGACCACCATCAGTCATTGAAACTAATTTGACAGAATTTAAGGGGAAGCTCATGAACTCTGGCATAAAGCAGACTTCGGTTTGTGTGTGAATTTCCTCTTTCACTTGCTGCTTCCTGATGTCTGCTCTTCACCAAGGCACTGCTGTCTCCCTTTTTTGTCTGCATTCTACCAGATAGGCTCTGTGGATGCAGCTTTGGACTCTACCCTGGTGACTCCTCTGAATCTTTTACAGTGGGACCCTCTTGTGAACCAAGCCACTGTTCTTCTTAGGATTTATTGGTTTCTAATCTTGTCTTTAAATGTATAGAGAAATCCTTTCATGTCTTACATTACAGAAACTTTTTCATTGTACTGAAGTGAAGAATTGACTAAAATCTCTCTATGTTTAACCCTATACCCTTAAGAAGTAGAAAGCAGCTGTAATGATTTGGTAATTTAGAATTTGGAAGTTTATCAAAACAGATACCAATTTCACTAAAGATAAATAAGAGTGGCTGAACTCCTGTAGGAGAAGAGGAAAGAAGAGTTGAGGAGAGGAGAGGAAAGGAGAGGAGAGGAGAGGATAGGAGAGAGGGGTGGAGAGGAGAGGAGAGGAGAGGAGAGGAGAGGAGAGGAGAGGAGGGGAGAGGAGGCCCTTAAGCCAGCCTAGCCTATATTGTGCTTGGACATCTTCAGCCTCATTAAGTTACTTCACTTATACCTTCCCTGATTTCTTTATTTCTCTAAGTTTATTTTATAATCAATCCAACTTATCAAGTTTTCCAAAATTATTTAATGTCTCTTATCAACTTTCTCAATTTTAAAAATGTGGAAATGACATAAGACTGTTTTAAAGTCAGTGGATTCTAATGAAGAATTTTTAAAATAATGTAGGTGAAGTTGCCAAATGCGCTCATTTTCAGCTGTCCAAATTTATATGCCGTGTGTGTGTGTGTGTGTGTGCGCGCGCGCGTGTGCGCGCGCATGTGTGTGTGTGTGCACGCGCACGCACATGCCAACTACTTACTCATCAGAACCTTGCAGAGTAATTTTCATCTTTCTTTGAATAGTTTGGGGGTTTCTATAAATTTCCAACTTTCTCCATTTTATTCATTACAGTCTTTCAGAAATCTCCAGTGGTATAAGGTTCCAACAGATGCTCTGCCTACTCTGAATAAACATTTTCAAACCATTACATATATTTTTAAAATCTTTTTCATCTATCTGTAAAATTGCATCTACAGAAAAGATTGCTAAAGTTAAATCAAGTGGGAATAGACTGAATGTGACTTTGGTCTGAAAATATCCTCGAACCACAGCCAGAGCCACTTCTCTACAGAAAAGTTTAGATGAAAAGACTGGCAGAGCAGAAATGACTCTCATATTAAAAAGAAACTAACACCTGACATGTAGTAGTAGTTCTTTTCCAAACATTCATTTGATGATGGGAAGACACAGCTGATGGACAAGTTAAACTGTGTTTGGAAATTGTTTTCTTAAGTTGGAAACCCTTTAGACACCAATCGCCTTTAGAACTGGAGAGAGCATCTATGCTACCTTGAAATACTAGGATAAAGTCCTAATCTTACATAAAATATAAAGTGAAGTAGTGTTTTGTAGGTAATTTGATTACGTTGATTCTAGTAACTTTTCTTTCCTGAGCTCCAAAATGTTCAAGTGATAAGCTTTTAATTGTTATATGTGCCAGTTAAGAATTCTTCAAGACAAAATGTTTTCAAGCAACTAAGAAATTATTCAGACCTATAAATAAAACAAAATTATGTTAAAATAACAACATTTGACTGGCAGACAAATGAATACACCAGTGGCTCCCGGCAGAAAGAAACACTTCCTTTTTACCTTGGCCATGTTTTATGCAGTAAGGGAAAAAGCAGCGTTAGCAAACAAAAATTGCTTTTCACTTTGCCAACAGGATAAATAGAATGAAATTTCAACAAAAATGACTGGAAATGTACATGACTGATACTAAATTTGCAGAATTTCTAAAAATATGGGTACAGTTTGTCATATAAATGATGTAGAAATCTCTTTGTTTTGTCAGAAAAATTATGCCAAAGAAAATAAATTGCCAATTTTCCTCCTTCAGGTCTAATCTTTGCCTAGTGCAGAAATGGGTTGCCTTTTGAAGAAAAGAAACAAGTGTAGTTTTACTTTCAAATCTTTTATTTCACTAATCACAAAGCATATGTGGCACGCCTTCTTCCGTAGGAGCCTTGGTGCAGATATTGGGTCTGCAGCTGCTCCACCCACCTTCCAGGACCAAAAGAGGAACTGACGTGAAAGCCTTTTGTAAACTTAAAAATAGCCCCAAAATGTTCGCTATCTTTGGTAGCTTAATGTTAAGTTAGATGCATTCAAATGTTGTTTGTGGAAAGAAAAATGGAATTGTGAACTCTGAGTCAAAGGCATAAATCTTAGCGGTAGGGGCGGAAGTCAAGAAAAGCAAACATGCTGGTACTTACATTTATAGATCAGACCTAAAGTCGGTCTTTATCTGTAATAATAACAGCAATTAACAATTTTGTGTGACTCAGAGATTATTTGAGATTTCTCTGAATGCCCATGCATTAAAACATAGGAGATCTATAGTAAAAGGTCAATACATACATATTCAATGAACAGGCAGACATTTTCTGATGATTCAGATACAGGACTGAGTTCTTCACTTATTATTATTATTTAATTTTTACATCAAAATATGTAATATTATTTAATTTTTACATCAAAATATGTAATATTTAATTTAATTTTTACATCAAAATATGTAATAGACAGTTCTGCATTGTTAGTAAGAAAACAAACTTGGAAAGATGATTGCTGTGGGTCATCACTATTCTCATTATTTAACTTTTGTCACTTAACTTTCAGTGCAGGGCTGATAATGTAATTAATTCAGTGGTAATGTATTTGCCTAGAACACATGAGGCCCTCATGTCAAGGCCTAGAACTGCAAAGAGAAAATTGCTTTTATGGGTAGTGTGAATGGGGGTTTGCTTTCGGGCAATCCTATGGGATGAGTACTATTGTATTCATTTAGAGATGACAAAACAGATGCAGAAAGAAGTTTTCCTTCCCAACAAAGGAGTCTATCTGGGCATCTGCACTTTGAGACCTTACACCTCAAGCAAACAGTGCATACCATCCTTGTCTGAGAGCACACAGTAAGAACAGACCCACATGAGGTGTTTGGTTCTATCCCACTTCACTTAACTCCAAACTATGATTTCTTCCCATTCCATCTCAGGAAGAGTATTTCAAATAGTTTCCCAACAAAGGGTAGAAGAATGAAAAAGCAATCTGTAGTAAAAACTGAATTTCTACTTTTCAGTTGGTTTTACCAAAAGTGCTAAGGAATCAAAGAGGAAAAGATCACTGACATGATAGAAAATGAACACACCCAGAACATCTCTGAATTTTATTTGTCGGGGGACAGCAATGAGCCCACCCGTGTAACAAACCTAACACTCACATTCTCAAATACCAGAACAAAGTAAGTGCTATGCAATTCCAACTTTATAGCAATGAAAAGTAAACCTAGAAGTTAGAAAAATGTCACTGTTCAAGAATGGCAATATGGTTTTGTTCATTAGGAAGCACTGTCTATATTTTAAGATTGATAGAACATGTCTTCTTTGCTAGGAAAGAGAATGTGGTGGTCAGTCGTGTTGAATATTAATGCTTTTCTGGAAATTAACTATAATTTTCAATCACAACACCTTATTTTAAGTAAATACCGAATAAATGCCATTAAAAATTCAGTAATTTTGATAGCATACTAGATACATGATACTATTAAAGGAACAAAAAAATTTAATCATAAAGAGAATTCAGAGTAGCACTTGTTTCAATTCTTTTCTTAAGCCCTGTTTCCTATAAACTTATTCAACATGGCCTAGCTACAAAATCTTTCAAACAATTGATCTACTGAATACCCAACTGCAACAATAACATTCTTTGAATAACACTACCTGCCAGGGAAAATGCTTGGATTATTTCATTTAGTTCACCCACTAACACTTAGAAAATGTATTCAAACTATCATAATTCCACAGATAGAAAGTCTGGGGTATAAATAGGTTAGGTACAGTGATTTCCACAGGATATCAAAATTACGTATTCAAGGAACGACAGGAAGCAAGGCTTTGTGCACTCCAGAACCTGCAGAACTAACTCCCAAGACAAAAGAAATGAAACTCAGTGATGTATTAATTTTTTTAATTTGGAAAACATATTACATTTACATAAAAGTTGAGAGACTAAGAATGGAAGAAGTAAAAATAGCACAAAACATTCATATATCCTTTATATGATTCACTTGCCATTGAAATTTTACCTAATTACTTGACTTCAGCATTCTCTCGATAACTGTCAGAGAGATAAACAGAGAGCAGATAGCTAATAGGGTGCAATCTAAAATCAAATAATACATTTTATTATGTCTCTAGCTTATTTCATCTCCCTAATTCCTAATATCTATTTTTATTTTGCTCTTCACCTATAATTTTGAATTCTCATATAAAAGAAACAATGAAATATTTAAGTTTATATGTTTGCTTTGTTTCACATAACATGATAGTTTCAGGGTGCATCCATTTTCCTAAAATGACTCAAGTCTTTTCTTGCAGTAGAGTGCTACACCACTGTGCATGTGGATCACATTTTTCTTTATTCCTCTGTTGATGGCACATAGGCTTCTTCCAAGACTTAGCTATTACAAATTGTGCTGCTATGGGCTGGGGAGATAGCTTAGCAGTTAAAGTGCCTGCCTGGCAAGTTCAAGAACTTGGGTTCAATCCCCGGCACCATATCCCATGCCAGTCCTGGAACCCAGGCACATTATGTTGGCCACCCAAATCAGTCATTGTGGTGCACACCTGTTATACCCACACTGGGGAGGCTAAAACAGGAGGATCACTGTGAGTCCTTGCTGTGTAGACAGAACCAGTGCCAAATAAATAATTTTAAAATTAAAAGAAGAAATAAATTTTGCTGCTAAGAATATTAGTATGCATGTACCAGTGTAAATCAATGTCTTTAATTGTTTCAATAAGATATCTAGAAAAAGAACAACTTGAATGAAGTGGAAGTTTCAGTTTTAGTTTTCAGTAATCTCCATACTCATTTCCATAGTTGTGGTATGAGTTTATATTCCCACCAGCAATGCAGAACCGTCCCTTTTCCCTGAAACCTTCCTTGCATTGGTTACTATTCGATTTCCTGATGATGATAATTCTTTGTGAGAGATGATGGTATCTTGGTGCTGTTTTAATTTTCATTTACTTAATAACAAGCAGTGTTGAACTTTTTCACATATTTTCTGATCATCTGTACTTCTGTGGAGTGCCTTTGCAGTTGGCCATTTTTTTTTTTTTTTTTTTTTGAGACAGGGTCTCACTGTGCAGTTCAGGCTGGCTTTGAGCTCACTTTTGTAGCCCAGGCTGGTCTCGAACTCACAACGATCCTCCTGCCTCAGCCTCCCAAGTGCTGGGATTACAGGCGTGAGCCACCATGCCCGGCTAACTTGGCCATTTTTCATTGTTTTTTTTTTTGTTTGTTTGTTTTGTTTTTTTTTTTTATCTTAGGAAGATCTAATTTTTATTTTTTATTTTCATTATTATTACTATTATTTTATTTCTTTATACACTCCAGACAGGACTCCTCTGTCTGAGGAGTAGTTAGTAAATTTTTTTCCTATTTTTCAGGTTGTATTTTCACTCCATTGGTTGTGTGTTTTAGGGTGCACAAGTGTCTTAGTTATTTTTCACTCATTGCTGGGACAAATTCCCAACACTCAAGATGAAGGAAGGAAGGATTTATTTAGCTCACAGTTTGTGGAGGTTTCAGTCCATATTTGGCTGGCTCAAGGCTGAGTGGAACAGAGCAGAGAGCATTCAGTTCATGGCAGTGGAGCAGCAACAAAATGGTGGCAGAAGTAGCCAACCAAACAGGGCAGCAAAGAGCTGTCTGTCTCTCTGTCTCTTTATATTACATTCAGGCTCTCTGCCTTAGCCCCCGCCTTAGGCTACAACCATAATCCCAGAAGTACTTCAACCCATAATCCCATAAGTACTAAAACCCATAATCTCAGGGATCATTGATCAAGTCTCAAACTCTAGAAGTCCCTGCCCAGTGACTACATAAGGCTTTGGGGGGACAACTAGACATAAACCATAACAACAAGCTTTTCAACTTGCTGTGACTCTTTCGGTTGATTTTTGGTCTGATATCTTGTGCAACTGTGGTTCTGCTCTGGAAGTCTTTGCTATGCCTAGGACTTTAAGCATTGTACCTACCTTCCAGGAGGCTAAATGTTTCTCTTTCAACATCTAACTCTTTGATTCATTTTGACTTTAGTATATAGTGAGAGACATATGCATAAACTCTTACATTCTGCTTGTGAATAGCCAGTTGTCCCAACACTATTTACTAAAGAGGCTATTTTTCCTCTAGTGTGTCTTCGATTTCTTTATAAAAAATTAAGTAATCAAATGTGCTTTTAGTTTTTTTCTGAAAGTTCTATTCAGTTCCACTGCCCCTGGTGGCTGTTTTTATGCCAGTACTATGATGTTCTTTGTTCTAGGTTCTGATCCCAAACAATATTGTTTTCTATCCTTTGACTTTCAGTTTATGAACGTTTTTTTTTAATTGAATGTGATTCTTTTGCACAGTATATTGTTGGATTTTGCTTCTTGATCCATTATGCCAGCTATGTCTTTCGACTGATGAATTGAGATCATTAACATTGATGGTTATAACTGCTATGTGTTCACTTATCCTTGTCACTTCATTTTCCTGTTGGTAGCTCCTTCTCTTTTTTCACTCCCTCCATTTAATTGTTTTCCTTGCCTGATGTATTCATTCCATTGAAGTTCATGGAGTTCTGGTCTTTGTTATCTATCTCTTTCTAGAATGTTCTTGGAAACATTTTGGAAATCTGGTTTAGTGATCCTAAATTTCCTCAGATGTTCTTTGTTGTAAAAGTATCTAATTTCTCTATAGTTCTGAAAGAACTGGGGTTTTGTGGTGTTGAAGGTTATTTTCCTTCAGAATTTGAAGTATCTCACTCCAAGTTGTCCTAGATTGAAGGGCCTGTGCAGAGAATTCTGCTGGGATTCTGGTGTGCTTGCTGTATAGTTGAATTTTTCTTTTCCTTAACAGTTTTAAGATTCTATTCTTCTGTCAAATTTCTGGAATCTTGATTATGGTATGCCTGGCAAGATGATGATGATGATGATTATGATGATGATGATGATGATGATGATGATGATGGGGATGGTGATGGTGATGGTGATGGTGGTGGTGTTGGTGGTTTTGGTGGTAGTGGTGGTTTTCATTATTTTGAGTTCTACATGTTTAACTTATGTACATGTCAAATTCTTTTTCCCTGCTGTGGAAGTTTTCTGCAATGGAATCTGTGTACAGATTTTTCATATAATTTGTGTTATCTCCTGGAATTTAATTGACCCAAATCTATTTTAAATTATTTTTGTTGAATCATCTAGAATCTGCTTGGTTGACTTCTCACAGTCCCTTGCTATTTTTAAGAAATATTTATTTTCACTTTTGTTAACTGCAACCTATCTTTAATATATGAGATCTTGTCCTCACATTGGCATAGTCTGTTGTGAATACTTGCCATGTATTTTTTATTCTCCTAGATATTTTCTTGAATCTCCTTTATAAATTCCATTTCTTTCATGCTGTGAATTCATGGCCTCCAAAATTTTCTTGAGGTCTTATATTTTATTTTTCTCTATCTATAGTCAACAAGACTATAGAATAGGTTTTGTTATCTCAGAAATTTTCTCTGATCTAATTTTTTTTCTAGAACTTCATTCAATTCTTTTGTTTTTATCACTTCAGAGAGGTCAGATGGGGAGTTTTCACATTATCACATCTATTTGCCTCCTGTGTTTGGTGAACTGGATGCATGGGTTTGCATCTTTTTAAATATATCTTCTCTTTTTTTTTTTTTGCTCTTTTTTAGTTGAATTCCTTGGGTGATGCTCGAAAAATGCTTACAGTGTGTGGCTATATTGTTATTATTTCCAACAATTAGGAAATGACTGCTTCTCTGAGCTATCTATTCCAGGTGTAACAGGCTTTTATGTCTTGAGTCTGATGCAAGATTCTATATGATTAACTTGTTGGAAATGAGAAATTGCTGCCTGTTGGCCTGGTCTTTGGTTCTTTGGCACTAGGACACAGCATTTTTATGACTATTAGTTAATTTTAGTCTTGGATTACCAGGAATAATAGCTGTTTCCAACAATCATGTAATTTTTGGCTAAAGTGGTATCGTCACCAATATGCACTGTATTAATTATTGTGGCTACCCTACTAACCTGTTTTAAAACTATCTCATTGTGATTTCTTACTAAAAGTAATAAAAAGTTTTTAAAAAATAAATAAATAACAGTAGCATCAATAACAACCTAGAACATGACAAACTGAGATAATCACAATTTCTCCACCTTTAACTATATGAACTGGATTTTATGTAACAAAACCTAAAGCAAATTCTAAAAGTTTATGTAGTATATAATTCCTTAACATGTCAATTTTAATCTGAAGGATTAAAATTTAAAACAAGTTAAAGAAAAATAGAGTAGTAGAATTAAAAAGATTATAAGTAAGGTTTGAGGGTAGAAGGGGATCACATTATCTTTAGGACACTGGTACAAAAGACAGGAGAAACAGAGAAGAAAGATAAGATTAAGAACAGAACAGAACAGAACAACACCATAAGAAGCTAGAAACCACATTCATACTCATATAAAAACAAGATCAAACAATTAAGTACATAACAAAACCACAAAAATCACCACCACTAAAACAAAGCTGAGAAAATATAAGTCCATTTACAGATTTGTCTCCATTGTCACTGGTAGACAACATGTAAAGACAACATGTTGAATTATCTCAGGAAGCCAATAGTTGCTTCTGGGTGGCATAGTGAAGAATCTGAATGAGATTGCCCCTTCTGAACTAGACCAGATACATTTGAGCTGTAGCTATTGGGCCCACAAGGCCTTAGCCTAGCTGAGAGACAGTAGATGGAGCCAGAAGCCCCTCTGAATTTTGAGCTCAATTGGCTCCTCTTCACAATGCCTCCTGGCCAGTGGCTCTTGGATGGGACAGCTGAGCCTTCAGCACTTCCTGCCAGCTAGTGCAATCCTTCATATCAGCTACTTCCCTTCACTGCTAATTCTGTCCATGGAGGCCCCTGGGGTCACCAGACTTCACCATGTGTCCACAGGTTTGAATCACTCCTCTTCTTCAGTGAGTGTGATCTCAAGGGAAAGGCACCTCCTAATACCTCCTCCTCCTTTGCTGAATTTTCTCTCTTTACTCATTCTGTGGGTGTCAATTCACCAGTCACAAGCTTTCTGGGTACCCACTTCCATCCTTATTTTTCTTGAGTTGCTGTATTTCAGCATATGGATAGTAATACTCAGAAAGACTTGTTCTCTGCTGCTTATGGTCTACCATCTTGGCGCCTGAATCAAAGTGTTGGTCTTCTAACTGCCATATTTTGTCCATTTTTATCAGTAAGCATGTGGAATTCTCCCATAAGTTAGAGCTATCTTTGTGTTTATCTATACTTTTGATAATAATTTAAGATTTTTTCAACATTTTATTACTGTAATTCACTTTTTTGATGTTCAGATTGGTAGATGTGGCCAGCAGGACAGCCTGTGAGCTGACTTATGTTGCTATAATGTGGTCCATTCTTTTTGTTTTCTTTTTTTGCATATTATCACTTCATGGAGTATTAGTATTTTTCTAATTCACCTTGTGATGAACTTCTCCAAATATGGACTCGATTATGTCTTAAACAAGCCCTAATTCTTTTTCAAGAGGAATAGAGAGACTGAGATCTGAATGCCAGTATAATCAGCTATATTTTTAAGCTTCATATCATTGTATTAAATAATGTAGAACTTCTCAAAAATTTTTAGAATTATCAAAATCTTCCACTAACTAGACCATGAACTTTACAAATTTCTATGTTTTATTTAGGAGATCAAAAGAGCTCCAGGAAAGTAAGGAGGAGGAAGTGTAGGGCTGGGGAAGGGATAAAGAACTTTCTCATGTGGGAAAGTTACAACCCTGTAGTTTAAAAAATTATTTCTTAACAGGTCAAAGGTAAAAGTATTATGAAAAATGCCATGTTATTTGATATTCTTTAATAATTTATTGTAATTCGTCAATGTTTGTTAGTGGAAAGTAGCTCACAGAATTCTATAGACAAGTGGATTCAGGTGATTATATTCACTAAAACCTGATGCAAATACTTATAGCAGATGTTAGTAAAGTATAAAGGCATTGTTACTTCTGGCATCAGACATAATTGAGTAAGTTTAACCCAATAGTTCCACACTTAATTGAGTCTCAAATCATCACAGATAGCACTATTTGAAAATCTGAAGGTAGATTTAAATTTCTTTTAAGGTCATACTTTCCTAAGCTTTTTCCTGCATACCCTTATGATGATCTTTTGTAACCTTTAAAAGTGCTTATCAAATAATTACAGTTGGCTGTGAGTTCTTAAAGTACAGACCTTTGTTGTTCTTCATTGCTTTTGTAACTGGTCTTTAGCCAGTATTCAAAACTGTGACTGAAGTAATATGCAAAGTGTACATTTATGTATATGTACTGGGTAGCTTGGATAATTGCATTACCGTTTTATGCTGTTCTAATGAAAGGTATAGTTAATGCTTAAGTTTTTTTTTGTTTTTTCCCCATATTTCCATGTTTATATTGAATAATCTAACAACTGATTTGAAGATAATATTATATAATACATCAACAGTTGTTAAATTCCTATTATTGTGTTTAGTGAAATTCTGTAGGTTTCCAATGTTATTTTTTTGTTTTTCTACCACATTGTACACTATTTAAGAAATATAAAAAAACAAGTGAAAAAGAAATGAACACATAAATAAATCAGAAAAACCACATAGTCCTGAACATTTTAAAAGAAAAGAAAGAAGGTAGGGCTGGAGAGCTAGCTCAGCAGGATAAGTGCCTGCCTTGCAGTGCAAGGTTCTGATATTAATTCCAGATTAAAAAGAAAATCACCCTGATAATGGAGAGATGGAATCCTTGAAGGAACAATACAAGAAAGAAATAGATCACATGAAGCAGTTTCAAAGGAATATACAGGAAAATAAAAATCTGAATCACAAGCTCACCGTATGAATGAAAGTGAACATAAAGGGGCCAGCAAGATGGCTAAAGCACCTGCTTAGGCAACCACAGAGACCATGGTTTGATCCCTGGCACCACGTGCTGTGCTGCAAAAGTTCCACCCCCAGGGCAGACTGAGCTCAGCTCACCATAATGTGTGTGTATGTGTGTGTGTGTGTGTGTGTGTGTGTGTGTATATATAACGTGAACATAGAGTTTCAGATCTTGAAGACAGTCACAACTAGTGCAAAGGTAAGAAACAATCTCTTAAAAATAACTAGGATGCAGTAAAAATAATTCAATGTCTGCAAGAAGTTGCAGAGATTAACAATGCAAGACTAATAGGCATTAAAAAGAAAGAAGTCAATACAAATGATATGAAAAGAATATGGGCAGAAGTAACAGAGGAAAACTTCCCAAATATGAGAAAGCAACTTGACGTTCATGTAGCTGAAGCATGCTCCAAGTAACATCAACCCAACTAAAAACACACCCAGACATATAATAGCCAAGATCCCAGAAATCTAGCAGAATAATATGCTAAAAGCTGCTAGAGAAAAGAAATAGATAACATTTAAAGGGAAAATCCATCAGAATAACAGCAGATTTCTCTTCACAAACCATGAAATCAAGAAGAGCACGGAGCAGAGTGTTTCAAGTTCTCCATAAAAAGAAATTCCAGCCCAGACTGCTAAACCCTGAAAAACTGTCTTTCACATTTAATGAAGAAATGGAAAAAAATGTAATATTTCCATGACAAAGAACAATTGAAGAATTTCATGAAATCAGAGTCAATCCTACAGATACTACTAAAGAATATTTTAGAGAGGAAAAAAAAAAGGATGTCAAAGCCAACCTTATACAGACTACTAAAGTATATTTTAGAGAGAGACCAAAACGATCAGAACTCCACACATGAGAACAGAAAGAACCCGCCAAATAGTGCAGCAAATTAAGCACAAGAGAAAAAGTAGTAAACAGTCGTAAGTAAAAAAAAAAAAAAAAAAAAAAATCCAAACTCCATGACTGAGAACAAAAAGGACCCACAAAATAGGGTGACCAACTAAACACAGGAGAAAAAGAGATAAACAATAATAGCTAAAGGCATGTAAATCATAAGTCAAAACATTTGAATTATAGCCATCCATGTAAATGGATTTAATTCTCCAATTCAAAGAAATAGACTGGCAGAATGGATTAGGAAGCAAAATGCAACAACATGCTGTTGTACCACAATTAAATCATAAAGAAATTAATAGTGGTGGAAAGCAATACTACATACCCAAGCCCCTCAGAAAAAAGCAGGGGTAGCAATGATGTTTGCTAATAGTTTGAACTTTATACCAAGGTTGATCAAATGAAATAAAGAAGGCCACTACATACTGGTTTGGGGAAAAATTCAAAACGATGAGGTAGCACTCGTAAGTATATATGCAACCAACGTGAAACCACCCAGCTATAAGACAAATGGTAATGGACATGGAAAATATAAGATGCAACACCACAATCTTAACAGGAGACTGTAACACCCGCTTATCCAAAAAAGATAGGTCAAGGAGACAAAAACTTAGCAAACTGTAGCAGAGCTAAACCAGAACGTTGAACTACTAAATTCAGTGGACATATAAATAGCGTTCCACACAACCACTTCTGAATACATATTTTTTCTCAAATGTCTGCACACAGGACATTTTCTAAAAAGAGCACATACTAGTCCATATGTCATGCCTAAGTATTTACAAGAAAACAAAAATTATCCCATGCATATGATCTCGCCATGCAATGAAACTGGAAATAAACAACAACAGAAATGACGAGAAGCCCAGAAATACACGGAAATTAATACCTTCCTAAGCAAACAGCAGGTTACCAATGAAATTAAACAATATTTAAAATTTAATGAAAATTCAAACACAAGCTACCAGAATTTATGGGATTCAATGAAAGCAGTTCTTAGAGGGAAATTTATAGCTCTGAGCAAACACGTTAAGAAAAGAGAACAGGAGCAAATAAGTACTGTAATACTGCCGTAAAATCATCTAGAAACGTAAGAGCAAACCAAACCCAAAGCTCAAAGATGGGAGAAAATTATAAAGATTAGAGCAGAAAATAATTCCATTGAGACAAAGAAAACAATACAATAAAGGATCTAAAGGATGGTTCTTTGCAAGATTAAATAAAATTGATATGCCCCTAGCTAACCTCATCAAAAAGAGGAACGAAAACTCAAATTCAAGAAATAAGGAATGAAAAAGGAGAAATTACCACAGACCCAGGGGAGATTCAGATCATTAAAAGCCACTTAGAGAATCTGTCCAGTGGTTCTCAATCTTTCTAATGCCACAACCCCGCAATATAGTTCCTCATGTTGTGGTGACCCCAAACCAAAAAATAATTTTGGTGGCTACTTCAAATTACTAATTCCAATAAATAACATTTCACCATGACATACAGTGGGTTTAAATGTGTATTTTCTGATGGTTTTAGGTGAAGCCTGTGTTTTGGTCGTTCGACCCCCGCCGGGGTCGTGACCCATAGGATGAGAACCGCTGACTCTCACAAAATTGAAGATAAAGGTGAAATGAACAGATTCCTAGAAAGATACAAATTACCAAAACTGAATCAAGAAGATATAAGAACTCTCAATAACCCAATAACAGCCAATGAAATACAAAATGTAATAAAATGCCTACCAACAAAGAAAAGTTCAGGACCTGATGGATTCACCACTGAATTCTACAAGAAATTTATAAAAGACATAATCCCAATACTCTGCAAACTCTTCAATGAAATTGAAAAGGAAGCAAACCTTCCAAGATCATTCCTAGAAGCAAGTGTTACACTGATACCAAAACCAGAGAGCGATGCAACTTTAAAAAAAAAAAAAAAAAAAAAAAAACTATAGGCCAATTTCTTTCATGAACATAAAGGCAAAAGTCCTCACCACTAGAATACAACAAATCATCATCAAGATTACACACCACTACCAGGTAGGATTCATCCCAGGGATGCAAGGATGGTTCAATATATGCAAATCTATAAATGCAATGCAATATATCAATACAGTCAAAAGAAAAAAATCACATGATTGTCTCAATTGATGCACAGAGGATTTTGACAAAGTCCAACACTCATTCATGTTCAAAGTCCCACAGAAACTTGAAATAGAGGGCCTCTACCACACCTGATATAAGCCATCTGTGACAATCCAATGGCTAACAGAATTCTAAATGGGGAAAAACTGAAGTCTTTTACTCTCAGATCTGGTAAAACACAAGGATGTCCTCTACCAACAGTCCTATCCAATATAGTTTTGAAATTGTTAGCTAGAGCAATTAGACAAGAGAGAGAAATAAAAGGAAGAAAAATAGGTGAAGAAGTTAAACTATCATTATTTGCAGATGATATGATAATCTACTTGCAAGACCCAAAAAACTTTGACCAATAAGCTACTAGAATTAACACAAAAATTAGCATATCAGGATGCAAAGTCAACACAAAAAAAGTCAGTAGCATTCCTCTACACAGATAACAAACACAGTGAGAGAGAAATTAGAGAAAAAATAGCTTTTACAATAACACTATAGAAAATAAAATACTTGGGAATCAATCTAACTAAAGCAGTGAAAAATGTATTTAAGTAAAACTACGATACTCTAGAAAAAAAATCATACAGGATTTCAGAAAATGAATATTCCATGCTCCTGGATAGGAAGAACCAACATTGTGAAAATGGTCATACTCCCTAAGTTGCTATATAGATTTAACGCAACCCCTAGCAATATACCATCAACATACCTCACAGATCAGGAGAAATCATTCTTAAAATTTATTTGAAACCAGAAAAGACCTAGAATAGCAAAGACAATTCTGGGAAACAAAGGTAAGCACGAAATATTACAATTCCTGACCTAAAGTTATACTGCAAAGGTACAGTGATAAAATCAGCATTATATTGGCAAAAACATACACCTGAGGGCCAATATAATAGATTAGAAGATGAAGCAAATACAAATATACTCCACCACTTTATCTTTGTCAAAGGGGCCAAACATGTTTCTGGAAGAAAGATAGTCTCTTTAACAAATGGTGCTGGAAAAACTGGTTCTCTACATGCCAAAAATTAAAACTTGACCTAAGTCTACCTCCATTCCCTAACTTAAGGTAAAATAGATTTAAAAATCTAAATATTAAAGGAGAAACACTAAATCTCCTGGAAGAGAATGTAGGAAGAAATCTTGAATTCATTTGTATAGGCAAAAAGGTCATGGAAAAAAATCAAAATGCATATGTAAAACTTGAAAGAATCAACAACTGAAACCTCCTCTTGCTAAGAAGTTGCTGCATGTCAAAAGAAATTACCAACAGATGGGCTGGGCAGGATGGCTCAGTGGTCTAAAGCATCTGCTTAGAAAAGCTTAGGCAGCTGCAGGGACCGCAGTTCGATCCCCAGCACCACATGCTGCACCAGCCCTGCCCTCAGGGCCGGCTGAGCCGGCCATAAAACCAAATAAATAAACAAACAAAAGTTCTGAAACAAGAAAGAAAGAAAGAAAGAAAGAAAGAAAGAAA
>PVJA010020820.1:0-36456 GCA_004027025.1 Myocastor coypus | reverse complement strand
TTTGTTCATTTCTTATTGCTGGAATTTCCTATTCGTTTCTTTCTTGCTGGATGACTAAACCGGATGATGGTAGAGATGTTAAGCCGGCATTTACTCAGCCCCGCCCTGCTCAGCCTCGGGAGCGGACGAATTCTCAGCTGGTGGATCGGCCGCTTTTGTCTCTTTGCCATCTTGTGGTTTAGGGTTTTCTGGGCGTCTGAGTCGGTAACTGAAGTTGCGACGGTACCGATGTTGAGGTGGCTGCTGACCTTGGGTCTCATCTCCTTGATTTTCCTTATCTTCTTCATTGCCATCCTCTCTAGGCTGTCTTTGGCGAGGAGGGCCCCTGCGGAATCATGGTCTATAACCTCGATACATATTCTGCCTCACTTGTCTACCTTGTTCACCTGCACCCTGGTTGTCAGCGCCCTCCATCACTTCTCCTTGCACAGGAGGGTTGGAATACTGTGGTCGACGCCCATAGGGTCTCCGCATGTAGGAACCTTCGCCTGCGGTAGGGCCGGCGTCGTTGGGCCTGGCCTTCGGGAGCGCTCTCCGATCCCTCATTCTTTTCCCCACTCTCACTATTCTGGTAATTCTGCTGGTAATTGCGTGGAGGACCCCTACGACGTGGATAGCGTCTATAATGGTTTCGGTCTGCTGCGTATTTACTGCCTTGAACTGGAACTCCACCAGGGCCTGTAACATTTGCTGCGTCCACACCCTTTTCTATTTCAACAACATCAAACTCCACAGTCTCTCCATCTCCTACACTGCGAAGGTACTTCCCGGGGTTATTCTTCTTTATGGCAGTCTGGTGTACAAATACATCTTCCTTGGTGTCATTCCTGTTGATGAAGCCATATCCGTTTCTTACGTTGAACCATTTTACTGTTCCAAAACCCTCCTTGCGATGACCTTCTTGTCCCCGGCACGCGCCGCGGATGTGAGGCCGCCCGGGCCGCCGCTCCCTGCGCCACTGCCCGTGGTGCCGGGCTTGGTGTCAGCAGCGCTGAGGGCGGGGGCGGTGGAGGGGCGGCGGGCGGCTGCTGGGTCTCGGCCTCGCTGTTCATGGTTGCGGTAATGGTGACTGGGGCCGGCTGCAGCAGCTGCGGCTCCTCCCGGGGTGTGATGGTAACTAGGCCGGCGGCGGCGGTGGGGCTGCTCAGGGCTCTCTGGGGTCCGCTCTCCGCTCTTGCTACTGATCGAACTCTTAAAGTTCTAAAATAAATATTGACTATTAATCAGAAACCTGTAGCAATGGGTGAATTAAACTAACTGGAAAATAAAATATAAAAGCTGTACCTTAACCTGGGTGTGGTGGCGCATGCCGGCAATCAATCCCAGTACTTTGGAGGCTGAGGCAAGAGGATCAGTCCAAGTTTGAGACCAGCCTGTGCCACAAAAGTGAGCTCAAGGCCAGCCTGAACTGCACAGTGAGAAGAGTCTCAAAAAGACAGAAAAAAAAGGAAAGAAAGAAACTGTACCTTAGAATCTTTAGAATTTGAGATCATAAAAGGATATAAGTAAAAGAAAACTATTAAACTGAAAGCATACAGGAAATATCTTGGTATAGAGACCATAATAACAGATGAATATCAGGTGATATTTAATGAAATCCCTATTCCAGAGTATTACATATAGTAGTATTTGAAGTATGATAGATTTTATAACATTAATTGAAGGCATTCTGGCCCTATATATATATATAAAGTAGCTTTTAAAGTGGTAAATCAATGTAAAACAGCTCCAAATCAAACACACCACTGTGCTATAAATATCTGTTTTCTAAATGCTGTTGATCACTCTACCAGCTCACATATAAATAAATAAAGGGAATTGGTTTAATGATTTACCATTAAATTCTAAATATGTTGTGGCAATTGGGACCTTCAAGCTTTATTTTCTGCTTTAAAAAATTCTTAACTGTGTGTGAGACTATACTGACCTTCCCCAAGGATTTTTCTAGGTATAAATAGCTGATTCCTGATGAAACAACAGAAAGTTTGTTTTAGAGCCTTGAATGTGGGTTTGTCTGACCTTATGAGATAAAGAATGAGTTTACCTGTGTCAAAAGTTTATTCAACATAAGGTGTTCTAAATTTATTATATAATATATGGTGTCTGGATAATTCATGCATTCTTATTAATAATTCCAAAAGGCTAAGTAACTTTTTACCTTATCTCAAGAAAAGAAAATGTACCATTGTCACAAGTTGTCCTTTTCCAGAGTCAAAGTAGACAGAAGAGTTACAGAAGTAAAAGTTGTCAAAACCCAAATTTGCAAAAGAGGCTTCTGACTTAGCAGATAAAAGCTTGCATTCTTATTTGAAAATGGATACAGTTTCACAGTGATATACATTAACACCTCAACCAAGAATCAGCTTTCTGGTTTTTGTGTTCCACAGAAGGCTTTTATGAGACCAAAAATGAGTATGTAAATTATTGGACCCTTGTGGCCAATAGGTTGAAAGCTTAACTCAGAGTCACTAATGATAGGAATTGCTTACTTTGGTCTTGAGCTTTACTTGATACTGTTTGTCCTGCAGAGAAATCAATTTGCTATGGTGGAAGATTGTGACCATCATGGAATTACATTTCTTTCATGCACTGTATTCCATAATGCAGCAAAAACATGCAAAATGTAGAGTATAAGATATTCTTTTTGGTCACATTGCATCTCTGGTAAACTCGTTTTGACTACTTCCTTTGATAGCAGCAAGTTCTAGTGAGAATAATGTGGAATGTGGAATGAAATTTCTCACGTTCAATCTGAATTTGTTTTGAAGATTTGTGCACTGTCCAGCAGGAGTACACTCTGATGGTGGCTGCTTACAAATAGACTCATAAAAAGACTTTAAAAGCCATAGCACTGTTCCCAATTTTGCAAATTAGTCTTTCAAGTGCCTCCAACATTGGACAAACATTAGTATCAGTCAGAGTTATACTGGAGGTACTGATATAACACAATGAACAGATAAAACACAAGATGTACAAATGTGTAAGAAATTATAAGATTGGCTTATAGTGAATGGTTAACCACAGAGTCAGACAGAAGAGCATGTAGAGAGGTTTGTACACCACAGACCAAAGGATTTAGTCTGATATAGAGCTCACTGTAGTGTCTGTGTAAGTCTGTATCACTTTGCCAATGCTTCTGGGACAGAAGAGACAAAAGGCTGATGAGTCTGAGACAAAGGCTAAAAGATCCAAATCAGAGGCTAAAGAACTGATGCTAAAAGTCAAGAGACAATGTCCATGCTTTCTACAAAAGCTACAGCTCCTTCAAAAGGTTAAAAGCAGCCATCCTTCCTCAGTTCCCTTAACATATGTCTTCTAAGTGCTGCGTTAGTCTAGTTTCCCCTACACAGGCCCCTATGCCTCAGCCAAGTTGATGCAACATTTCAGCCACTACAACATTAATCAGTGTTGGACTTCTTTGAATTAAGGAACTGACATGCAAAGTAAAGACCTTATCTTCTGCCCTGTGTACCATGAGAAGGAGATTACTGAGACACTCAGTATAAAGTAATGTGAATTACTGTAGGAACTGTGGGCAAAGACAACAGTCACAGCACTTGGGCTTAGTTCAGTTGCTTCACCTTAGAACTAGCCTTTTATTCAATGAAAGCATCTAAATTATTGGAGTTTCAATGTATTTATGTGGATAAAGGAATAAACTTAGCCACACACAAAATTTTAACTCATAATTCCTAACTTTGTTAAATTGATTGAATTTGCATCAGTGACCACAATTATTAGTTTTCCTATTGTTCTGAATACTGGCTTCCAATATGAAATTAGCACTAAGCATGAACAAAGACACTGACAATCTGAAGGAAATATGGTCTTATTTAGAGACTAAAGTACATTAGTGCTAGTTATTTACATTGCACTATTTAATAAGAACTGAGCTGTGAAGTATAAAATAGTTTTATGCGAACATGTGAATGAGCTGATCATGTGGGACCAGTTCAAGGTTATTCTTGTCATAGATAATCCTAATTTTTTCATGGAATCTATTCATTTTGTGCTTTCAATTAAACAAGGAAGAAATGTGAATTTCTACCACTCACTGAGTTATATTGTACATTTTTTATTTTGCCAAGTATTTTAAAATTTAATGGTATACAGTCAAGGTATACTAGAAATCCTAAAGTGAGTAAAAGGCAATTGTATAAGGGGAAACCTTGGTGTCCTTATAGAATTAAAAATAGAGTACTGTAGACATGAAGAATTATCTTAAAGAAAAAAATGAGTTCACAGTTTTGAAGGATTAGCCTAAGTCTGTCCCTGCTTCTTTATTGTTTAGATAAGGTTTTCCTCCGTAGTGCAAGCCGGCCTTAAGTTCTCCGTGTATCTCAGCCTGGCCTTACATTTTCACTGATCTTCCTGTCTCAGCCTCTGAAGTGCTCAGATTATAAGCATGAGCCACCATGCCCAGGCCCACTATGTATTTTTCAAATAAAGAAACAAGTTGTACCCTTGGAACATAATTTTTTAAAAACTTAGAAAACTATTTTTACAGCTGAGTTAAAATAATGTGTGTATCTTTCCAATGCTTCTTAGTATACAACACAATATATTTCAAAAGACATTCATCATAGAAGGAATCCTGCACAGTAGGTGCAGGCTCATTGTGAAGAAGGGAGAGAGAAATATTCAGGTGGGACTGGATCCTAGGGATGAGCAATATACTTTGATGACTTTTACTTCTAGGAATCCTGACTGACTCTCCTATGAAAAGCTGAAAAAAAATTTTTTTAAGATGTGGGAAGGAAGAGAAGCTATTTGGGTGTGAGGAGCACACAGGATAATTTGGACGATCATTTTGCTGATTCCTCTTGGTATATTGAAAGACACAGTTAATGCTCTCTTTTTTTCTTCTTTTTATTTATTTTTTTTGTTCTTGCATCCTTATATCAGGTAATCTGAACAACTAATTTGAAGACAACCATACACAATATAACAACTATTTTTTAGTTCCTATCATTTTGTTTAGTGAAATTGCATATCTTTTCTGTGTGTGTGTGTGTGTGTGTGTGTGTGTGTGTGTGTGTGTGTGTGTTTTAGGGAAGGGTCTACAAGATGTTTGGGGTCTCAGTACTAGATTGGACCCACAATGATCCACTTGTTTACAGCCTCCCAAGAGCTAGGATTACAGGCATGTCTACCACATTCAGTCTCAAGTGACAGCTCAGTCCACCCTGGGGGACAGGGCTAGCACAGTATGCTCAGGGATTGAACCTCCCGCCCCTGCACCTGCTTGCAGGCACTTTTATCCACTGAGCTGTTTAGTCAAGCCTTATATAGCTTTTGTAATGTTGATTTTTTTTGCTATTTTTTATTCCCTTTAAAAAATAAAAAAATATATAATTGCATCAAGAAAAGTTGTTATTTTAAAATACAACTAGCATATTCTATTTTTTTAAACAAAGCCTGTCCTATTATACTAGAACTTAATAGACATAGGGGGCTAGAAATTTCCACCAAATTTTTAATAGGAATTATTAAATATTCATGACATGGGATAGTGTCAGTTGAAAGAATACTTGATTAATTGTATTATGCAAATTCAAGCTTATCTACAGTAAAACTTTTTATTTGTACCAGGTATCAAACTCACAACTTCACACTTGCCAGCCAGGCACTGTGCTGCCAAACTATATCCCTAGCCCTACAACTGATAAGATAAGATATTAAACAATGGAAACATACTATATGGTTAATCAAATCCAGAGAAGACAGAAAAAGAACAGAAGAAAAAAGAAAAGCAATGAGTATAACATGTTAACCAATATGACAGGTATTACTTAAAATATATCATAATCTCTTTGAACACTGATAACCAATATTCACTAATTAAAAGACAGAAACCATCAGAATGGAAAGAAACAAATATAATTCAGTAAGGATCCTGCATTTGATGCAAAAATACAAACATATTAACACCCGTTAAAGAATACTTTGTAGAAAGTCTATGCTAACTTTAATCAAAAGAACATGACAGTTCAGACAAGAATGTCTGAACTTTTTCCTTGGGAGCAAGGAAAAAGATGAGCAGTGAAGAGGAAGATTACTGGATGAAGAGGTTGTTATCCCTAAAGGCAGAATGGTCCTTGGTATATAAGAACCTAACACAAGAACTGCAAAATGTGAAAAGGAAAACCTCTTAAAACATGGAGGAGAGATAATGAGTGTTCTTCTGGGACTTAGTCCTTCCCATCAGCAGAGGACAGATCCAGTAGACAGAAAATCAGGAAAGATGAAGTTGAATTGAACATCACTCTCAGTCGACTGGACCTAACAGCATCTACAGTTTACCTAATCCAGCAATAGCAGAATACATATTTGTCTCAGGTATATATGTAACCATAACCAACATACATGAAGTTATGGGCTATGGAACATACCATTAAAATTTTAAACAATAAAAAGTTTTAAATGTGTGTCATCAGACTTTGATGGAATTAAGGTGGGCCAGCCAGATAGCTCAGCAGACTGACTAAAGGCATTTCTTTAGGCAGAGAACAGTGGCCAGGGTTTGATCCTTGGTGTGCTGTGCCAGCCCTTTCCCCAGGGCACACTGAGAAGGTGACTGAGCCTGGGCAGGGTGGCATGTGCCTATAATCAAAGCATTGGGAGGCTGAAGACAGGAAATTCACTAAGAGTCTGATTTACATAGTGAGATCCTGCAGACCCTGTACTAAATAAAAATAAAAATACAAAAATAAAAAGATGAAATTAAGCTAGAAATCAGAAACAGACTCTGAAATACTGAAACAGGAGGATCCCACGCTCAAGTCCAGCCTGGAAAAATTAACAAGACCCTGTCTCAAAATGCAAAGTAAAAGAAAAAAGTGTGCTAGGGACTCAAGTAACTCAGTGCAAAGGCACTGGACTCAATACCTTATAGTGAAAAACAAAAATAGCAACAAATATATCATAAAATCCCCCAAAGCCCCAAGCATGTAGACCAACACCCTGAAACACACTTGAGACAGCCAGGTGTGGTGGTCCACGTCTATCCCAGCACTTGGGTGACTGAGACCATCCTGGACAACATAGTACATCCAAGGCCAGCCTCAACTACATAAGACTATGTCATAAATAAACCAACAAAGAATCACTTAGATCATAGAAGTCTCATGAGATAACTTAAAATATTTTGCACTGATAAGAAGAAAATATAATTTCAAAGTTTGTGGGTTTCAAGGTCTGGCGAGATAACTCAGTGGTCTAAGTACCTGATTAGACAAACGTAGGGATTGGCACCACGTACCACACTGACCGTACCATGGGGTGCACTGCATCAACCACTGAGCCCACGTGTGGTGGTACATGTGTATAATTCCAGCAGTGGAGTGGCTGGAAATAGGAAGATCAGTAGGAGTTCAAGCTTCATATTGAGACCCTACACCAAACACAAGAAAAAGTTTCTGGGTTTCAGGTAAAACAGTGCTACCAAGCAGATTTTTAGTCTTGAGTGTGTATATTTGAAGAGAAGAAAGATGTAAAGTCAATAATAGAATCTTCTAACTTGGGGAATTAGAAAATGAAATACAGTTTAAATTTATGGGAATCCAAAGAAAAGAAATAAATCATATTAGAGCAGAGATTAATGAAACTGCATTTAAATATTAACAGAAAAAATCACTGAAATTAAAAACTTCTCATTAAAAAAAGGAATAAGCTTAAAAAAAACCCTCAAACCAAGTTAATTAAAACAAGAAAAAATTATCCCAAATCACTAATAGCATCATTACTGTTCTCTAAGAATGCAAATGCCACAGGAAAAAAAGAATTTTAATCTGAAAATACTTTAATCCCTTTGAATTAGTTAATCAAAATTATCAATCTATGCATGTATAGAGATATATTGGTATTATACCTCAATTGAAGCCATGAAAAGAAATAGCAGTTGCGACAAATTTTGCTAAGGATGTCAACAAAAAATTCCAATGGTACTTAAGCAGAGACCTTTCACATATTAATATAGTTGAGGAACATAGGTGTTATCTATGGCTCAAAAGAGATAATATGATGATTCTGAGGATCATATCTCACTTTGCTGTTACCCTCTAATATTCATGACTGCTCTAGTCACTGTAACAATCTGAGTGACTGGAAATAAGATACAATATCACATCAGTCCCCAATGCCAACCTTGTGCCTTCTCTATGCATAGCATAGAAATGTTGAGCAGGTTAGTTTGAGCAGATTAGGAGACAAGGCTCTAATTCATAATCAACACATTTGGTAGATCTATGCATGAGTCACGTGCCAAAGTGAAGGTTGGGAATCGCATGACTATAGTAATAGATTTTTTGGTACAAAACAATTGCGTGCTATTGACATATGAGAGCCAAAGAAGTATGTTCAATTGTGCGCAAGTGTTTAGAGAGAAAAATGATACATGTGTAGGGATGAAAGAAATTCTCAAGCTACATGATATATTGCTGCACTGACAATATTATGTTAATTTCTTTCAAGGCAGTGGCCACCATTTCCTGTATGTCAGCTCTTCTAGTCTCCAAGAAGGATCCACTGCAAGAATCATTACTACAAAATACTTCCCAGAAAGCCTCAGTGTGTGCATTCTTCGATTCTGGTTCTACATGATTGATCCACAGGCTTTGGGGATATTAAAGGTACAAAAGAACACAGATACACATTCTGAAATATTCACCACATATACTGCATCATTCTCCCATCTCCTTTTTCTCTTTCTTTTCTCTGCCATTACACTGCCAGTGCCAATGCTGATTTCATTATTTTCTCATTTCTTACAGGGGCTATGGGTCTTTGGCATGCAATGCTGTGATTCATCTTAATCACACTCGGAATTTAGCTTACCAACAGATATCACCTGAATTCAGTTGTGGTGCTTGTTACTTAGAAGATTATCTGGACATGAAAGCATTTTGGGATTTCATGATCAAGATAGGGACAGAGGAAAAATGTGAAGTTTAAGGACAAAGAAAAATATTTTTCAATAAAAGAAAATTAGGCCAAAACAAATACAAAATTTAAATTATATATAAGTTCACAGTATAAAACAACATGGCTATTCTAATTTTAACAAATATCTTCATGAAAAAGAAACGTCTTTAGAGTAATAGTCTCCTACTTTCTACTCTTTATTATATAAAACAAAACAGTTTTCATTATCATAAACTAGTACTGATGTGTAAATATTAAAAGAGTGCATATAAAGTCATAACATCTTCCTTAGCAATTATTTGATCATTTCCCACTTCAGTGAGTATAATTGGAATTGTCTTTTTAACACAGTTTATCCCTTGTAAATAATAACTGTTAATACTGCTTTCTATATCTCAAGGTATTATGAGGTGTGTATACGGTATGTATAATAATTCTCACATTCAAGAAATACTGTAGGTATGCCTTCTTGATTTTACAATTCGAGAATTGAGGCCCCAAGAGGCTGAGTAACTTTTCTTAGATTACACAATTTCAGGAAAACCTGAGTTTAGAAACCTGACATCCATTACCCATGTTATTTCCAAGGTTCTATATGATCTATCACAGAAGTTGGAAGAGAAATATTGGAAAGAGGGAAAAGAGGAAAAAAATAATACATGATTTCTAATTACTGACAAAAAAGAAGCTCTTATCAAGTAAAGTTACAGATGTATAAACTGAGTGAGGAGCTTATACTTCCTGTGTGAAAATCTGTTTCCCAAATAGAAAACTGAACAGTAAAGAAATAATAACTGCTCTTAACACTTTAGAGTTATAGGAGTCATGCAGAATCTCCACAATTTTGAAATATATAGATATAGCCCCTCCAGATTTTGTTATTGGCTGACTTTTTGATATTAGCCATTGTTTCTGGAGTGAGATGGAATCTCACTATTGTTTTAAATTGCATTTTTCAAATGACCAATGATGTTGCATATTTTTTTCATATATTTATTTAGCATTTGTAATATATGCTCTGAGAAAAGTATATTCATCTCAGATGCCTATTTTGGTATTGGGTCTTTGAACTTAGGGGCCTGATTTTTCAATTTTTGTCAATTTATGTTACTTTTAATAAGAAATAACAATGAGACAGTTTCACAACACGTTAGTAGGACAGACACAATAATTAGTGCAATGCACATTGTTGTCTTCATAGTAGTTGTTCCGAGTACAATATGCAGTCATAATAACTTTTCTAAACACTATTGTTACAAATATTTCTTCTCACTGAACTAACAGAAATTAGTTGTATGTATAGTCCAATATTCCATAGTAGTGCTGCGTTATCAATAGAACTGGCAACGTCAGAAGTTGTTGACTTGAGCCATTTACAGCTCAGCATATTAATCTGGCTTTAATTTTTATGCCTCGTGATTAAACTTTTCTGCTAGGTGGTTAAGGCCAAGTTAAAGCAAGACCTATATAACAAAATGTGTAACTTTTGTATCAGTCAAATCCCCTAAGGGCTAACATTGAAACCGCGTGCAGTGTTTTATAGAACTTTTGTCAGTGTCAGTCATCTGGAAGAGTCAGGGCCATTGCTTGGCCAGTTTGCTCTCTGTGAAAGCCTGAATGTTTTCTCCCTAGGTGACTCTCCTTAGGCACACTATACATAGTTGATCCCTTTCCTCTGTGGCCTCATGATCTCCTTGAACAGAAAATTTGGGACACCACTGAGTTATAGGATGCTACAGCACAGGTTCTCTTACGTCCTAAATCATCACTTGAAGGGCTAGGGTCAAAATATTGGCTAAATTTGTAGCCTATCTACTTCTCTAATTTTTGGTCTGCAAACTTAGGTCCTTAGCCCTCCAGAAGAGAAGCTTAGTGATACTGTTACTCTATAGCATAAGTACTTGAGCTTATCATTACTGTCTTTGTAAATATTGAATGTCTTAGACTTAACATGGAACTGGTATTTTCCATCAATGTCATTCTAATAAATTCCTATAGAATGTGATTTTTAAAAAACTGTTATACTTTTTTACACAGAAATTTAGAAATCTAAGCAGATACAAAACTGTAGCAGGTCAATCCTATGGCATTTTTCTTTTTCTCATATTCTCTCTAATTACCCTTTTTGTTGTCTTTTAAAACAAACATTTACTTGAGAGAGAGAGTATAGTAATAATCGAAATCACATTAGAAGAAGCACACATCTAAAAGACTAGAATGACAGGCATTCCAAGCATGGTTTTAGGCTTACACATTGCTACTCTGAGTGTCGATAGCCGGCTGGAGATTCTTAGGACCATTGTCTAATTCATCCTGTGTGTATGAATGCATGGTTCTGCCCCTGCCATTTTTCTAAAATTGCCTTTATGTTGTAGATAAAAGGTCCTTCTCTGGGGGAAATTCATATAATTTTCTCCACTTTGTTGGTTATTTTCACTCTGTTGGAGATGTGCTTTGAAGTGCATAAAGTTTTTAAAAATATGAGATCCCAGGTACTGATTCTTTGAAATATTTCCTGTGCAGTTTGGTTTTGTCCAAAAGATCTCTACCTACCTCATATGTCTTTAAGATTTCTACCTATATTTTCCTTCATAGTATTTAGTATTTCTGTTTTAATATTTACATGTTTGATTCATTTTGACTGTAGTTTTGTTCATGGTGATAGGCATGGATCTAGTGTTACCTTGCATGATGTGGAAAACCAGTTTTTTCAGCACCATTCTTTAAAGAGGCTATATTTCTTCTGGTGAACATGTTTGGTCACTTTATCAAAGATAAGGTGGCTGAGTGTGTTTACAGTTGTGTCTACATCTTCTAATCTATTCCACTGATCCTTAGGTCTGTATTTATGCCAGCACCATGCTGATTTTATCACAATAGGTATAACTGCAGGTCAGAAACTGTGAGACCTCCCTTTGTTTCCCAGGCTTGTTTTTGTTATTCTGGGTCTCTTCTGATTTCAAATAAATTTAAGGCAAGTTTTCTCTAGCTCTGTGAAATATATTAATGACATTTTAAATAGGATGTTATGGGATCTGTGTAGTATTTTTGGAGTATGGCCATTTTCACAATGTTGGTTTTTCCTAATCAAGAGCATGGAATATTTTCCATTTTCTCAAATCCTCTTCAATCTATTTTCTCAGAGTACCATAATTTTCACTATATAAATCTGCACTGTTTGTGGGAGTAAAGACTGGTGCAACCACTATGGAAATCAGTGTAGAGAATACTTCAACAGCTAGGATTGTAGATCCCATTAAAACCAGCTATTTCCTTCCTGGATATTTTCCCAGAACTGAAAACCTCATACCGCGTATGTGCACCTATTTTTATAGCAGTGCAATATGTTACAGCTAAATCCTGGAAACAAGGAATGAGCTTATTAAAAAGGAATGAGTTACTGAGTTGAGGAGGACAAGAGAGGGAGTGGGGGAAAGAGATTTATCTATGTATGTATAGCTATATATGTAAGCAGGATGATTTTGACAATTGAGTTGTGCATTTTTGCTGGTTTATGAACAAAAACAGTTAGTGCTTTATTTGTTTCATCTCATTTTTTAAATTGTACTGTTTATCTTCTTAATTTCTTATACATTTCTTCCATTTTTCCCTCTTCTTCCAGCTTTACATGCATATAACTGGTAATATAAATAACTGGTTGGAAGATAACAGTATATATTATAGCAAATGCTGTGAAATTTTTATTACTTTGTTAAGTGAAAATCTGCATCACTTGTAACTTTTTCTGTGTTAATTCTAATCTGTACTTTCTTTAAAAAAATGAAAAAGTTTTTAAAAGGGAATATATGTATATATATATATATATATATATATATATATATATATATTCTGTAACACCTTATTCTACCAACATTATTAAATATAGATTGCCTCAATTGAAGGGCAATTATGGCTCTATGGCTAATAGCTCCCCGTGAAAGCAAATACAGATCCATATGAAGTTCCAGTAAAATGCAAGCAGATGTAACTAACTTTCTAACAAAATGTCTTTTCCTCACTGCAAAAAGAACATACATATGTGCTCTGAGTTTCCACCAGCTGGTCAGTGAGTAAATGGTCCCCTACTTTTTCTGTAAACAACCTTCAAAATGGAATGCTGTTCTTCTCCACCAAATTCCATGCTTTAGATAACTGCTAATTTTTCTAGCTAGCCTGTAGCATGTAAAATTATTTTCTATGTTGTGTATTCTGCAGAGAGGTCAACTTGAACAGTAGTGGGGAAGAACTGGCAGTCAGTATGGTGTCTATTTTTTCCTGTGAGAAAATCCCTTTCCCTACCCCAAATGATCTTGGTCTTTTACTATCACAGTGTTTAATGACTTCATGGATGAACCAAGTAGAGCCAATCATAATTTTCTCTAGTGTTTGAGTAAACTGTGAGGGGATTTCCTTTGTCTTTGAATCTCTAAAGATTCTAGTGAAGTCTGAGAGTATTTCAGACTGTCTTTCTCAACTTGTGGAGAAAGGGTATCTGAAAAGAAGTCACCACATAGATTGACAAAGATCTAAAGAAAGAAGAAACCATAAAGGTATCTTCTCTGGATCCCCCTTTGCCAGAGCTAGTAAAATTCTTTTATTAATTACTCCTGTAAAAAGCATGATCATTAGAAATTTCCAGGAGAAGCTGCTTTTATAGGAGGGTGTCCTTATGTCACTGACACAGCACAATAGTTTGACTACCTCTCATTTTCCCAACTATTGCTTTGGAAAATCTCTAGTTACTCTCAGTCTGAAACTTTCTAGAACATTCAGTAATTGTAGATGAGCTTGAACCAATGAAATGGAAAACACATTCTTTCTAAACTTCAGATTGAGTCTTTTTGTCCACATGCTATACTTTTTTACGTGAAGCTCTGAATTTATTTTCTCTAATTTGAATATCTGCTACTGCAATTTTCCACATTTTGTAGGGCAGTGGTTTTATAACTAATGTGTTGCAGCTGTTGAAATTGCACAGGCAAATCCGGCACACAGACTACACTCCTTAAGGTTCAGAGAAGCTGTGATTAGGCTTCTGTTTTCCAAAGTAATTAATACCAAAAGTCCAAGTAATCTCTGGAATTTTGGTCAGGAGGAACTCTTCATTTTTCATGTTATAACCAGAGATCTGAGTAAGAATATAATACATGATGATACTCAGTGTTCATGTGCCTGTGGAGAAAGAAATATTTTTTGCCTAATATGTGGCCTATCAATTTGCAATTAAAAAGAGCATTTTGACAAATGGAAACTTTATTATTTTTATATAATGTACTGAAACAGTCCACATCTAGATATGTGTTATAAGGAAAAAAATAAATATGCATTAAATTTGGTTGTCCATTTCAGTACTGGGTATAACAGTAAATACCAGAAAATAACAAGCCAGTTTTCATTTCTATAGTTTTATACAATAGCAGAAACTGAGCATCAAATAGCGGTAATGGATCAATAATTAGTGACAACAAAAATTATTTTGCAAATAATACGTTCGAACATTTATATATCAGATGTAATTAAAATGTGGTAAACACTTGAATTTTTTAAAAATTAAAATGACCACATTACTTTTAATCTTCCTCAATTAAAAAAAATTCTACCATTTTTGCCAGTTTCTGAAGCAGATATGAAAGTCCACTTTCCTGAGTGTCTATCTAGTCATCCCCTCGTGACTGACTTGCTATCCTGAGCAAGTCAAAACATTTGCCTCTCCTGGTAATGTGGAACAGCCAGAAATTGCACACTGACAGATCGGGGGTATAGCTACACACTATAATGAATTTATAAGGCTGTCTGTCCATTGGATGGCACTTGGCAGCAATATTCACTTTATTTTTATCAGATCTTTTAAATATAGGAATGAAGACTTCCCAGAACTACTTCAGGAAATGGCAAGAGGGGTGGGACAAGTGTGTTTGAACCAGAGCAGAGTGTTTTGAGTGAAATGAATGACCAGGTATCTTTTATTATAATGTGGTTAATGTTTAATTTAAATATTCACCATATATTTCGATCACACATGTGTATATATGCAAGGTACATGTGAAATTAAGGATACACAGTGTAATAATTGAAGTAATTATGGTGATGCACTGAAAACTTTTCTTGTATTATTTTGGAATTCTGCAATTTTATGCAAAATCACAGATAAGATATAGAAACTAATCCTAAAATAGTGATAGAAGGAAGGGAAGCTTGCTCTGGGAATTGAAATCCAACATCCATACCTGCTGTGAGACAGCCCTCTGTTTCTTAGAGGGAACCTCTCCATTGTACCCTTACACACTGGAAAGGACAAGGAAGCTCTCTGAGCTGTGTTCATAGGGACATTAATCCCTTTCACAAAGGCTTCAGCCTCATTACCTGATGACCTACGTTCTGATACATGGAGCTTTATGATTTCACTACATAAGTTCGAGGGAATCATAGATACTCAGTCTGTCACACAGAGAGATAAGTCAGAAGGTGATTTTTAAAGTCTAGGGCAGAGATGTGACTTAATTTAAATTATAGTAGTAAAAGGAAACACCAGAAAACAAAGTCTACAAATAATGACCAGGACTTCACTGTCATACTGAGATCATTTGCTAAAGGAAGCATGCCTAGATTTTTATCAGCTATTACGGAAGTGCATCATACAAAGGTAAAGCAGTCAGAGATAACTTGTAGAGCTGATGAGACTGATAATTAAATTCTATTGCAGATTTTTCTTTTATAATCCAGAATAAAACCAAAACTATGCAGACTTGTCACAGCCTTTGGAGTAAAAAAGACATAAGGAAAGAAAAAATATTAAAGGAACGATGGAACCTTCAGTGCCTTTGATAGCCAATGATATTCAGAATATTAAAATATTCTTAAAGCTGTTTGTATTCTTTGATTCAAAGATCAGGAAATAATAAAACAATGAAAATTTCTACTTCCTTATTAAGTATTTTTTTTCAGTATAAAAGGACTTACAATGATTAGTTTCTTTATGTCTTTAAACTACCTAACTTCATATGGAAATAAAAGAACTCTGTAAAATGCTAGAGGTTCCTTTCTAATCTACACTGCAAAAAACTCCCTAGACAACCAATGAATCATCCAGGAGATTATTTAATTTCAGGACTTCAGTTTCTAACTTCCTAATTTTTTCTTTATTTAAAACAAGCTCAGGTAAGTTAAAATTTATAAAAAAGTGATATTTAATTACAAGACATGTGAATTTCTATAAGAATAACTAATATCCTTTTATCAGTCCAAATTTATGTTTAGAAAAGTAAATGGAAGCAAACAGGTGACCTTTACATTTATACTTTTCACAACATTTTAAAACTCATGGAAATCTTAATTATTCAGGTTAAAAATAAAACTATTTTGTAAAAGTTCTGCCCATGAATACAGATAAATTAATAATTATAAATGGGATTCAAGATGCCCATTGTTTATATTTCAGGATGTTTCTCCTAAAATATTGAAATGATCTTTATTTTAGGTTGGAAGAGTTTTATGACCTAAGAGATTTATAGTAAAAATCTACAAAATATGACAGTTGGCAAATAAATGTTCTGATTCAGGGATTCCTTGCTATTATTTTTGAAGTCACAAATGATTACTTTATGTGAACATCCATGCGGTAAAGGGCCAAGGGTTACAGGCTTTCGGGGTCCCTCTGTCACACCCACTGACAACCCTCTTTGACTCCTCCCTTGCAGTCCTCATGACCCTCCAAACTAGTGCTAGCTCTTGATCTGAATCAGTGGTTTACATTTTGTATTATTTTTATCAACACATAATTAATGTACAACTTGTCCTTGTAAGTAAATAACCTGCAATATAACCAGGTTATGGTGACCAACATAGCCATTGCCCTCACACTGATCATTTCTTGCATTGGGAACACGCTAAATCCTCCCTTCTAGACATTTTGAAACATACAAGTAATTACTGCTTAGTATATCTATACCCTACTGTGCCTTAGAACACGAGAACCTTACCCTTCTATCTAACTGCATTTGTGTTATTTATTTATTTATTTATTTATTTATTTATTTATTTATTTATTTATTTGGTACTGGGGATCAAACTCCGGACTTGGTGCTTGCCAGGAAGTCTTTAAAGCTTCTGAGCTCTCTCCCCACCCCACATTTGTATACTTTAAAATCAGTCTCTCCCATTCTACTTTTGCCTGCATGCTCTGATACCTACTATGCTACTCTGCTTCCATGCATCAAGAGCTTTAACTTCTTTGCATGAATGAGGACATGCACTAGTTCTCTTTTTCTGCATCATTCACTTTATCTAACATAATGTGACATAGTGCTAGTCAGGCTTCTCCAGACGCTAAGGTTTCACCAAGGAGCTAATGTCAGTCCTGGTAACTTATGAGCTTTGGTTTGTTTTAATGAAGAATGTAGTATATCAAAAAAATATCAAAGAAAGCAGAATTATATCAGATGTGGGGTCTTGGGTTTACAATGGCTGCACAGCATTTGAAGTCCTTTGCACATATTAATTGTTATAAATGTCACCCCATTCAAGCAGATAGTACGGTCCGTCTAAACTACCACAAAAGATAACCATTAATAGAGAAAGCTGTAGGAGCTTCCCCAAAGTCATAGAGCTAGGAAGGGTAGACCCAGTTCTCCCTGCATCTGTTGGCTACAACCTCTGCCTATCACACTACTGGGTCTTTCTGCTGCTCACGTCTACAGGGGTACACTTACGTTACATTGAATATTACATTTCTATTGTTCAAAGGTATGTTTCTGTTCTATAAGTGGTTGTTGAAACCTAGTTCTTTAGAAGGCATTTTGTGTGTCTATGTTTTGAATACTGTAACTTTCAGTATAAATTTTGTTAGGATTTTAAGTTTTACGCACTTAAATCCACACAAAATGGCATAATGGTGATTTAGATAGTCAGAAAAACTTGTCAGTATGTAGCACGTGTAAATCAGTGGTGGCGGGGTTTCTATAGCTATATGTTTCCCCTTTAGCTCGTTTTAGTCCTTCAGTTCTGTTTTTTTCTGTGATTAAACTTTGAATGAGCAGTTCAAGGACAACAGCCACTGATACTGCATCTTTTTGTCATCCTAGTCTTTTCTCCTCTGGTCAATTTTAGAATCACTAAAGTTTATCGCTGGATCCACAATTGTCTGCTGGCAATGCAGACATTTCTAGGGCCCTCTCTTCAGGCTAATCTAAGAGGAAATTTTATTTCCTGTGATGGTCTGAGATCAATGAATTTCACAGTAACAAGTCTGGCAGAAAAAGAAAAGAGTCTGGTCCTGATATAGCCTCTTGCTTGCATGCAGAATGACCCCAGGACATCTAGAACGTGGTACAGAGACACAAATGCCAGCAGTCTATAGGTGCTTTGATGTAGGAAGTATGTCATATACCACAAAGCAACTGTTTTTGTCAATTAAATAATATGATAATATGGATGGTAAAAATATAATAATATGAATAACTGAATAATGAGCCAAATATATATAGTAGATTCAGATAATATACATTTTAAATTTACATTTACTTCACAAGTTCTCATGCAGGTCAGGTTGGCCTTAAACTCATCATGCAGCCTAGGCTGCATTCAAACTCACAATAATCCTCCTACCTCCGTCTTCTGAGTGCCGGGATTATAGATGTGCACCACCATATTTTATTTTCAATCTTATGTAATATAATTAATATACTGTTACTATGAAAATTGTCACTACCTGTACTTCTTCTATAATTTTAATCTTTTTATTTGACAGAGTCCCAGCATAACCAGTTCTCTTTTATTCTTGCATGTGCTAAATTTTATGGCTCCTGTTTTCACAAGCTTCATCAAGGAAGCTGGAAATAATCTTAGAGAGTGTCTAAGAGAAGAGACAGAAATATAATCAAATATCTCCAATATAATCAAATATAATCAAATATCTCCAATATAATCAAATATCTCCATGTGTAGGTGGTAAGGCTAAACACAAAAGTGAGCATAACAAATTTTTGTCCTCTAAATAGACTTGCAAAAAACTAAATAATACCTTAAATGTGAGACTTCTTAAACTACCTTAGGCAGAAATACAAATATTGATCAAACTTACTACTAGGGTAGGAGTCCTGAACCTATCTCATACACCAGTTTCTTCTAGTCATTAACATGATGTGATGCAGATAATATGGTACAGGAATAGTTAAAATGAACTCAGGTGTTTTTGAATGATTTGACCCAATTTGGGGAATATACACAACATTTCCACTCTGTATTATTATTACCCATATGCTAAACTGGTGTATCATTGAGTAGACGTGAAAAGTAAGGTGTTTGAGGGACAATCAAGATACTGCATCACACATTCCTTAGTGTATTAAGCACACAAACATTGTCTATCACATATTAAGACTCATGTCTCTTATTAACAGCTCAGCAAATGTAGCTAGGTTTTGAGAGCAAAGCGATACTTTGACAGCTAAGATAGAGCAAGCTATGCTGAAATACTTTTTGTTTTTTCTACTGTGGGTAGTAGAAATATAAATGGCAAAATGGTAAAAGAAACACTCCTATAAGTTGCTATTACATTATAAATTAGACAGGGTAGGAAGTCACCACGCAAAATGCAAAGGTTGACACTCAAGCAAAGAATCTAATCTAATTTAACCTTCAAAATATACTTACCCTTCACAATATAATAAAAATAGAAATAGAAAAGTGACCTCCAGTGGTAGCATTATGCTGCTAAAAATTAAAATCAAGTCACACTTTTATGACAGAGGCGAGATAATTTGCAAAAGGAGGTATTTCTTACATATGACTAAAGGGGACTAGCTTCAAAGTCACCTTGAACAAGAACCAAAATCAGCGTTGCTTAGAAGTCTCGGTTCTAAGCCGAATATGACTTCTTAAAAAAATGGTTTAACATATTCAAAGTTAAGGCAACTTTTCTTCTACATTTTCATTTGATGAAATCTATCAGTTTTGTATTCCTTATGTTTTTAATATCTTCCATAGAAAGCTCTTTCTTATTAAATAATGAATATTCTCCTTAGTTTCAGTTGTTGTATAATTTTGATTTCTAGAGTGTCTAATTCATATGTTAATTTTTGTGTATGAACAGGGAAAGGTTTGAATTTTATGACTTATTTTGTAGATAGCAAGCCAAATATTTTAATACCATTTATTCAATTTGTCCTCTCCTGTTCATTTGACATTACTCATATCATATATTGAATTGATATACATATATGCAGATTTTATTTAGCAGTTTGAAAGAATCATTCCATCATAGTTGGTTATAAATATAGGTAGATACAGACAGAGATGAAAGAAATACAGGGATAAATTAGACCATAATCTTTATTAATACTGCTTATTTTAACTCTTTAACAGAAAGACACTGTAAATTCTTTAAGTAGTTTTCAAAGTCTCTAGGTATAATCCAGTTAAACAGAAAGAGAGAACTTAAGGATTAAACAACAAAGAGAGAGAAAAGAGAAAGGTCAGGAAATATGCTAGGGGCAAAATCATACATTTATAGAAATAAGATGGCCAAGGAAATGGGCCTAAGAATTCCCACCAGGTTTTTGAAAATGTCAGTTAATGGGTAGAATTCTCACTCTGACTATTTCAATATACTGATACATGCGAACTGTTTATCTTTGATTTTATTAGTCTCAGATTTTTATGTCAAAGCTATGTTGTTGAATACTTGGAGTCAGAGAATTACACCTGCTTAGAGAAAGTGCAACTTTCGTCAATATTAAATGTTCTTCTTTATGCTTTCCCTGGAAGTCTTAGTTTTTTGGCTTATAATATGTGTATTTTACTGTCTTCTTTGTCACTTGCTTCCTTTTTCAACCTATTCGTAATTTTCCATGACATTTAGTTTCATTTCTGTCTGTTATAAATGGCATATAACTGGATTGTATTATGTTTAAAAAATATACAATATTCCCTTGTGTATTTTTACACATCAATTCATCCTTTTCACATGTTAGAAAATTGTTCAGCATAATATAGACCTATTTCTTGTGCTTTATTTTTGTTTAATCATTTCTTCATTTTCTACCTACATACGTGTAGTAGTTTATTTGATTGGATGTCTTTGTCTGTCCTTATTCCCAATGTTTTTCATGTTTATTTATTTATGTATTTATTTAGTCGTTTGTATTTAGGACAGTGTCTACAGCAGCGGTTCTCAACCTGTGGGTCACGACCCTTGGGGGTCGAATGACCAAAACAAAGGGGTCGCCTAAAGCCATTGGAAAATACATATTTAAATCCATGCTATGCCATGGTGAAATGTTATTTATTGGAATTAGTAATTTGAAGTAGCCACCAAAATGATTGTTTAGTTTGGGATTACCACAACATGAGGAACTGTATTGTGGGGTCATGGCATTAGAAAGGTTGAGAACCACTGGTCTACAGGGTCCACAGGGTCTCCCTGAGTAGATCAGACTCCTAGTGATTCTCCCGTTTTGAGCCTCCCAAACTCTGGAATTACAGGCTTGTGCCACAGTGCCCAATCTCAGTGACTGTCTCAACATGTCCTGAGGATGGGACTGGCACAGCATGCAAGGAGTTAAACCCCAGCCACTGCGCTCTGCCTAAGCAGGCACTTTAGTCCATTGGGCTCTCAGGTTGGCACTTGTAGGTTTTAATTATCATCTGCATTGCTAAAATGCATAGAGGTTTAATATAACAATTTAAATATGTATCCATTATTGCTAAAAGTGAATTCCATACTAACCTTCCAAATAAAAGGCTTTTGCCAAGACTTTATAGGTCTGGAGTTATGACTTGTTAAAATTGGCTGGAATATTAGATCTAGAATATTAAAAATGTATGTGCTTTTTGGAAGTCTTATTTCTAAAACCTCCTGAGCCCTCATGGCACATTAACAAAATTTATGTTTTATAGTGATATATACCTGTTACACTGTATTATCTCTTACACAGTTTGTCATATTGAGTTCTTTTTGCTTAGTATGTTTATGACATTGCCAGAGTATCCAAAACAAAGTACAACAGATATGGAACGCTACAGTGGGTATTCATTAATTCCTAAAAAATACAGATTTAGTTATTCATAATACATTATTGAACACTAATGGTCTAAGATCTAGGAAAAAATATTTGATCTCCTCTGAGGCTTCTTTTTCTGATATGTGAGTAGGCTACATCTCATTGCCTCTTCAATTCTCTGTGTAGGGACTGTTTGACTCTTGATTTCCATAATGACATTTCCTTTTGGAATGAGAACATCATTCAGAACTCAAAATCAGAATTGATAAATTTCCCTGAAAATTTGATAGGCCCTCCTCATTTTCACCTCAGGAGGATTTTACTTTGTTGAGTTTCCCTTTCACTTTTTATGATAAAACTGTGTCTGTTCTACTCTGAAGGTTTTGTCTGAAAAATTATATTATTGATTTCTGAGAACTCTAAATACTTCTTTTTCACATTTGGCTATTAGATATTATTGACACCTACATCTCTCAAGGAAATTAGCTATGCTGCTTTATTTCATTTTCTCCATTAGTTTTATTAGCAATCTTGTCTATAAGGTCAGTATTCTATTTAATTTTGTGTTCTATGGTTCTCTTCAATTGTCTAGTCACTCATAATTGGCTTTTATTCTTCTATGTAGATGGAATTAGATTCAATAATGTTACTCTGTGTATTTTAGTTTCTCAGTCCAAGAAGGAAATTTCATTGCTCTCATATTGACTGCACATTGATTCAGGACCTTTGGTTTTATGCCATTCTAAGGTCAAGAAGGACTCTGCTTTTTGTACGCTTGTGTTTATAGCATACACCAGCTTGTTTATTTGTTGAGGGACTTTCAAGTACCTTGAAGAAACCACAGGAGCATTACCTCACTTTTCTGGTCTCAGTACGCTCTCTTGAAAAACTCTTATGTCAAGTCTCTATTTCAGCAGTGTTTACCCACAAGGTGTTTTCTGATGCAAATGTGTTAGCCAGCGGATTGACCTGGCATTTTGAGTTCCTTTATTTACTATTAGCTGCTCACATAAACACAATTCCTTCTTTATAGTCCTGATCTCTGAGTTTTTCTATAATTCCGCTGAAAAAGATTACCTTCCTTCTTGGTAATAGTGTTGCTTTTACTTGGGCTGCAAGGGCCATAAACCTGCTGCTTATCTTTATGAGATTCCAGAAAGTCCTTACTATTTTTGAACATTTGTACAAAACATGCTCCTGTTATTCCAGGGCCTTCTGGGAATTATAACAGTGCTTTTCCTGCCTTTGTGGTGGAACATTCCTAGTCAGCATAGGTAAGCATGACTTTCCAGTTAGCCATCAGAGCTAAATGGTTTTCTACATATTCGCAACTTTTCCAGAGCATTCTAAAAGAAAGATCAATGCACGGTTGTATTTTGATTTGCATGTGATGACTTGCATTTCAAAGTTTCCTTCAAGTAAAGAGCTATTCGGAAGACATCTGAAGGTGGTCTAAATAGTCATATTATGCAATGGAAGACAAATGTATTAGGCTAACACAGAGTGTTGTACAGTCATGCTGTTAAGGCTGGGGTTAGAATCTGAGTCCTAAACCCTCACTTGCTCAACTCTCCTCCTTTTAAGTAGATTAAACACTTTTGATTTGCCCTATGTTTATATTTATTTAATTGATTAATTGATTGGCTGGCTGGTTGGTTAGTTGGTTGGTTGCTTGTAGTACTGGGGATCAAAATGAAGACTATGACTAGGATACACAAATGGTCTAATGCCAAGCTCCACACCTATCATAGATTTTAAAAGGTGATGGAGATACTTTCCTTATCAGAAAATGAGACAACTTGGGTAGGTCTTTACAGTTGGCACGAGTGTTTCATATATAGATATACTCATTTAATTTGCATTAAAATATGAAAAAACTCCATATTATCAGTGTATTTTCATTCAAATGAGAAAGGTATCTATTTCTTCAACCTCCCACTTCATCCAAATTGTAGAGTCTTGTTCCTTTCTAATTCTGATTACTTCAATTTGCTTTTTTTTAAGTTTCAATTTTTTATTGTTTAAATTTAACAATGGTTATAAACAGTTTGCTTATAATCACCCACTCCTCTATTTTTCTATGGTGGATTTCTGATAACATACTAAGTTTATGTATAGCTTAGAGACAGTGACTGATGTCCATAACCCAAAAAGAATGTTCTGATTATGTTTTAATGTGATGATAAAGTTATTTATAAACAGAAATAAAAGCATTACTAACTCTCCTAACAGTACTTTCAATAATCCTGATTTTTGTAAGCAGATATATTTCTTACTCAAATAAGATGATGAACTTGTTGCAGTAGAAACTGGTGAAGGGGAAACTTGAAATTCTACTTCCACTTTTGTTTCTGACATTAAGTAATCTCTGGCTTATAGCCACTCCCTCTGCAATGCACTAGAAATTTTAGACTAGAAGTCTCCAAGATTTTTTGCAGTGGTTGTCTTTAAATCCTTTTTTTCCCCCTATTATTTCATAATTTAGCAAATGTTTACTGAGTAGAAATTGACTAAATTCCTACCCATGTTCAAGGCATTTTGAAATTTATTTGTTATAAATAAGCCATTGTGGTTTGTATCTAGTTGTTCCCCCAAAGCCTCTGCAGTTATGGGGCAGATTTTGAGAGTTTGTGATTAATTCATGATTCAGTGCTGGGATTATGGGCGCACATGCTGCAGGGATTATGGGTATGAGTCCTACCCCTAACCTGGGGCCACCAGCCTGAATACAACATGAGAGTCAGGCTTGCTCTCTGTTGCCACTGTTGTCCCTGTTCCTGCCTTTTTAATCTCGCTGTTTTGCTGTTTTTTGCTGCCATGAACTGCTGCCCTCTGCCATGTGCCAGTCTGCCTTGGAGCCAGCTGAGTATGGACTGAAACTTCTACAGACTGTGAACTGAAAAAAGACTTTCCTTCCTTCATTTTAGGTGTTGGGAATTTTGTCCCAGCAACCAGAGAAAAGTAACCTAGACATAAGCCATACAAAATGTCCTGCCTTCATTGCATGATGTTGCCTGGAGGAAACCAGCAGTAAGCAGTGAATAATAAGGACAATGTTTAGGGATTGTACAATACACAGTAAAACAGAGTAAGAAGAACGTTGACTACAGGTTCATGTTTATAACTATGGTCAGACTGGCCTCAGCATGAATATAAATTCTGTGCAAACACCTGAAGATAAGAGAATGAGTCATAAAAGTACAAGTCTTGAAAGTCTCAGCAAAGTGTGAACATTTCAAAGAGAAAAACAAAAACAAGCAAGTAAACACATTGCAAACTCCCAAGTTAGAAGTGTTTCTGAGGTTTGAGGATGGGCAAGGGGAAGGGGAGGGAGAGGCAGAGGGACAAGGACAGAGAGACTTACAGGGACAGAGACAGAGACAGATAGAGGGACAGAGAGATAGAGTGACAGAGAAAAAACAGATACAGAGGATCTGGAGGAATAGAACTTGAAAAACTGGCTTTTTAAGTTTATAGATGACTACCTACCTAGTCTATATTTATACCACTGTAAGGACACTGTTAGTACTTGTGCTTCTAGGGCACAAGTTCTAGGAAACTAATACCAAATTCTCAGTGTTTCTCACTGCAGGTGCTTGGTGCCTTAAGAATTTTAGCTTATAACTGGGCAAAAGTGTTTGTTTTGAAAGATTTAAAGCAGTGGTTGGTAACCGCAAGTTAAATGGTGCGCCAACAAGCTTTCTTTAAATGTGCACGGATTAGAGATTATAAGCATGGCAGACAGAGAACAGTGAATAACTATATGTGTTTAGTAGACTAGATGACCCTTTTAGTAATTGCTTTAATTAGTATTGAGATGGACCAGTCATTTGCATTTCTCCAAATAATAAATCAAAGCAAACTAATATTTCATACCAATTCTGTCATTTTTCACTATTTTCACATTTTAAAAAATTTATTATTTACTGAGGCTGGGGAGATAGCTCCGTGGCACAAGTGCCTGCCTGGCAAGTGCAAGATCATGAGTTTGAACCCCAGTCCCACAAAAAAAAAAAAAAAAATTATAATTTACTGAAAAACTGATTGGAAAAAATCAAATACATCCCAGACACTCTAACACCTTATATCTTTTCCCAGACATCTAGTCTTCACAACTGTTAACTTCTTTCAGTAGTGTTGTATATTTGTTACAGTGAACAAGCACTGATGCTTATTATATAGCTAATAAAGCTATATAATAAGCTGATGTTATTAGCTATAGCTATAGGTACTAGATACTATGGCTAATAAAGTCTGTAGCTTACATTACAGTTCAATATGTGTTGTACATCTCATGGGATTTGACAAACATAAAATGAAATATAGTCATAGTATCATATAAAATAATTTCATTATCTTAAAATCCTCTTTGTTTCACCTACTTACTCTTCCCTGGCAATCAATGCCTTTTTAGACCTCTCTCCATAGATTTCCTTTCCATAAATTAATTTCGTTAGAATATCATAGTGTGCAGCCTGCTCAGATTGATATATCTCCCCTAGAAGTGTGCAGTGGGTTCCATCCATCTCTCTCAGTGGTTGGAGAACTCATTCTCTTTGTTGCTGAATAGTAATTGCATATGTGTACCAAATGTGGTAGCTCAGGATGTCTGAAACTTGCTTACAAGTTTTGACATGTTAGTTCTACCGTCTTGTGCTCCTTTCAACAATGAATAAAAGATCATCATTTGTTCCACAGACACTGAAGCGTTTGCGCGTGTCAGCGACTGGAGCAACAAGGCACTCTGATGCACGTTTAGTGATCTCTCTTTTGCTACATTTGCAGTTCCCCAGTGACATGTGACGTGATGCATCTTATCCTGTGCTCACTGGCCATGTGAATATATTCTCAGATTTTTTCGATCTTTTAAAGTTGGGAAATTATTTGATGTTTGAATGTTAAAAGTTATTTGTATATCTTTGATATACAAATATCTTGTATCAGATATGCATTTTAAATGTATTTTCCAGTCTCTGCCTTATCATTTCCTTCTCCACTGTCTTTCATAAGTTCATTTGGTTAGAATATCATAGTATATGGGCCCGGCAGGATGGCTCAGTGGTCTAAAGCGCCTGCTTAGGAAAGCTTAGGCGGCTACAGAGACCGTGGTTCGATTCCCGGCACCACATGCTGCACCAGCCCTGCCATCAGGGCAGGCTGAGCAGGCCATAAAAATAAAAAACAAACAAAAGTTCTGAAACAAGAAAAAAAATAAAATAAAATAATTCTTAAAAAAATAATAATATCATAGTATGTAGCCTACTCAAATCGATATATCTCCCCTACAAGTATGCAGTAGATCCATCCATCCCTATCAGTAGTTTGAGAACTTATTTCTTTCTGTTGCTGAATAGTAATTCCACTGCATATGTGTACCAATGTGGTGTCTCACCTGTTCTTACATGCAGCAGAACTTTTATTTTCAGCTTTCCAGGGTGTCAAATACACACAATGAGAGCACATATCCTTGCCTGACCTTGATTTTAATGTGAAAATTGTTTAGTTTACCAGCATAAACAATGACATCAGCTGAAGTTTCATTGTACAGATTTTTACAAGGTTAAAGAAGTCCCATCCTAATCTCAGCTCCTTAGCAGTTGTTTTTATGAATGGGTGTTGATTTTTATTGTATTCTTTTTCTTCATGTGTTGATGTAATCTACAAGATCATTTTCATATAGCTGTTAATTTGAAAGATCACCATAATGGCTGGAATAAGTTCCACCTGGTCATGGTATAATTATTTTTATGCAAAGTTGGATTTGATTTGTCAATATGTTTCATCACCTTTGCAGCTGTTTCTGAAAGATGTTGCTTTCTATTTTACATTTCTGCTTCTGTTCTTTGTTTTGGTCTTGATTTGGAAGGTTATTAATAATTGTTTTAATAAATATCCTATTTAAATTATATTTTCCTCCATTGTACTTCAGTAATGTGTGTTTCATGAAGTTGATATATGACATCTAGATTGTCAAATGTGTGGTTGAGATTTGTTAAAATAATTCATCATTGTCATTCAAATATTTATGGAATTAATGGGAAAATGTCTTCTTTTAATTTTTATTTTAATAATTTGTGTCATCTCTTTTTTTCCATTAGGTAACTTGGGTAAAGATGTAGTGAAATTATTGATTCTTTTTCGAAGAACCTGTTCAGGTTAGATTTTTCTTGGTTTAGATTTTTATCTTATTTTAGTTTTAGTTTTAGTTTTAGTTTTAGTTTTAGTTTTAGTTTTGTGGTACCAGGGATTGAACTTTGGAACTTGCACTTGCCAAGCAGGCACTTATGCCACTCAGCTATGCCCCTGGCTGTAGATTAGATTATTCTTAAATCCCACTATATAATTTCACCTTTAAAAACTGACCCCTGGAATATTATTTGATTTCATTGTACAAACTTTTGATGAGTTGCATTTTCATTTATTCTGAAATTTTTTCAAGTTCTCCTGAAAATATCCTCCTTGTATATTTCTGAGAATACCTGTGCTATACTTTTTTGTGTGTGTATTTTTAGTATAGGGTCTCACTACATAGATCAGACTTACAGTGATCTGCCTGTGTTCAGCCTCCCAAGAGCTGGGATTACAGATGTACACCACTATGCCCAGTCTCAATCACTGTCTCAGTACACCTCCAGGGTTGGGGCTGGCACAGCATACTGAGGATCGAACCCCAGTTACTGAGTCTGCCTAAGCAGGCGCATTTTAATCCACCAAGCTATTTGGCTGATCTACATGTGCTATTCTTATGGAGAGTTTCCAGCTTTCTGATACTGATCTGTACTTATATTCTACTTTATCTGAGAGCATACATTCTAAGATTTCTATTCTTTTAAATATGCTCCATTGATCCGTATCTCAGAATATCATCACTCTTGGTGATCACTGTGTAGGGGCATGAGAAGAAAATGATTTCTGCTCTTTCTGGATAAAGCATTCTAGCAATGTAAATTAGGTGTTGTTGATTGATGTTTTTCAGTTTACCTCTGATTGGCTGCCTTCACTGATCAATTACTGATAGAGAAATGTTGAAGTCTGCATCTGTGGTATAGATTCATTTATGTTTCTTAATTTTCTGTGAGATTTTGCATAAACACTTGATGTTGAACTGTTGGGTACATATACACTAAGGATTATTACATCATTTTGGACAATAGGCCACTGTGTAATCACGTAATGCTGCCTCAGTCTATTGTGGTGGGTATATTAAAGTATCTAACATTGATAACTTATAAACAATAAAAATGTATTGTAGCAGTGTCCTAACAGAAGGACTGAACATGCTCCTTCAGAGCCCTTTACTATGGGCATTTGTCACTCTGATGAGAGAAGTACATGAAGGCATGGTCATCTCTCAAAGATGTCACCCCTCTTACTATCGTCACCCTATGGGCTATGTTTCAATATGAATCTACGGAAAGACACAAGTGCTCAGACTCTAACAATGCTCCCTTTATTGCTCCTAATTCTCCTTTCTCTAAGTTGTTCTTTGCTTAGCATTTATAGTGATTTTTTTCCAGATTTCTTTCTATTATTATTAATATGGTATAACATATTATTGATCTAGTTACTTTGAATTTATATTCACAGCAAAATTTTAATTTGGATTTTTCTATACAGCATACAGTTGGGTCTTATCTTTGCATCAACTGTGAAAATATCTTCTTTTAATTGGTGTATTTGCATTTAGAATGATTATCCCTATTTGGATTAATACATTTATTGCCCTTCTTTCTTTCCCGTTATTTTCTCTCTTTTTTTTGACTGCCACTTGTTTTTATTTTAGTTAATTTCAACTGAGCATTTTCATTTTATTTCTTAATTTTCTACTCTATTAACAAGTCACATGGTCTCCCTTGCATAAAAATTCAAAAGAAGAAATAAAAATGGAAAGACATAACACAGTTGAATGAAAATCCAGAATTTAAGGGTTAAACAACGAAGAGACTGCAAGCAGAAAAGATAGGAAACATGGCAGGAACAAAACCATGCACTTATATACACAGGATGAATTAGTCACTGGTCCTAGGAACCCCCAACAGTTTTTCACACAGAGGATAGCAATGTGTAACACTAAAACTATGCATACAATGCATGTCATTCTGGTCTTTTCCATGTGAACTGCTTCTAATGTAATTTCAGTTATTGCTATACTCTCTCTCTCTCTCTCTCAAGTAAATGGTTGGTTTACAAGAAAACAAAAAGGGTATTAAAAGGTAGTAACAGACAAGGAAAAATGCCATAAGATTGACTGGTTAAAAATTTTATGTGCTTTGTTTTCTAAATTTCTGTGTAAAAAATGTGTAACTGCTTTTATCACATTCTATAGAGATTTATTAGAATATCAATGACTGGTGGAAAATACCGATTCCAAGTTAAGACTAAGACATTTGATATTCAGAAAGACAGTGATTTTTAAGTTTAAATACCAATACTATAGAGTAATAGTATTACTAAGCTTCTCTTCTGGAAGGCTAAGAACATAAGTTTATAGACCAAAAATTAGGGAAAAAGGACTACAAGGCTAGCCAATATTTTGACACTAGCCCTTCAAGGTCAATAAGGACTCAGGACATGAGAGAACCTGTGCTATAATATCCTATAACTCAGTGGTGTCCCAAAGTTTCCACTCAAGGAGATTTTGGGGCTAAAAATGAAAGGGAATTAAGATGTATAGTGTGCATAAGGAGAGTCACCTAGGGAGAAAACATTCTCTCTGGCTTTCACAGAAAGCAAACTGGTCAAGCAATGGCCATGACTCATCCAGATGGCTGACACTGGCAACAGTTCTACAAAGCACTTTACATGGTTTCAAGGTAAATCTTGAGAGGATTATACTGACCTTGGGAGATACAAAAATTACCATGTCAATTACACTTCTATATCGCCGGGCGTGGTGACGCACGCCTGTAATCCCAGCACTCGGGAGGCTGAGGCAGGTGGATCAGTGCAAGTTCAAGACCAACCTGGAGGCCGGGCGTGGTGGCGCACGCCTGTAATCCCAGCACTCGGGAGGCTGAGGCAGGAGGATTGGTGCGAGTTCGAGACCAGCCTGGGCTACAAAAGTGAGCTCAAGGCCAGCCTCAATTGCACAGCGAGACCCTGTCTCAAAAATACAAAAAAAAAAAAAAAAAAAGACCAACCTGGGCTACAAAAGTGAGCTCCAGGTCCGCCTGAACTGCATAACGAGACCCTGTCTCAAAAAGACAAAAAAATTATACTTTTATTTAAATATTTTATAGTATGTCTTCATGACTTTTCATTGTGAATTTGTAACACTACTCTCAAATTATATTATGAACTTCGTGAGTGGTATGAATAATTCCTGATCAAGAATTTCATCTTTTTCTTCTTTTCTTTATACCAGACAGCGATTAATTTTACATATCCATAGGCTAAAATACCTGAGAACATTGTAACAGTTTTGCTGGTCAAATTATCTGTTAGATCAATTAAAAAGAAAAGCCAAAAAGAATTTTGCATGCTTTTATTTCTATTCAGGAGCTTTTTTCTTTATGTAGACTTGATTCTCTGATTTAGATCATCTTCTCTGATTACTTCTTTTAATTTTACTTGCAAAGTAGGCCTCTGACTAAGTTAAGGCTTGTTTACCTTTGTCCTAGTTTCCAGGGAGTGTTCATCCTGTGCTCCTGTTCTACTAAGTTCTGGCGCGATGTGCCTTTCCCTCTTCTCCTGTTTTAGTGTCTTCCTTGGTCACCAGAACACAATACCTATAGCTATACCATAAAGGAAGAGAGGTTTGTTTTGGCTCGTGTTTTCCATCTTTAGGGCAGCAGGGAGGCTCACAAGCGGACATGGAATGATGGAAGGTTCTGGGCTGAAGAAAGCTGCTCACATCACACACAGGGATAAGGAAGCAAAGAGAGAGAAGTAAGGAGGTGAGAAGGAAGACACCTTCTCCAGGCTAGAACTGCAGTGAGCTCCTCTCCTCACTGGCACTCAGCTGTGGGATCCGCAGAATTTAATCGAACTCCAAAATCTCCTCCTCTGAATGCACAAGCTTTGGAGAACTGTTGTTAATCTAAACCATAACGTTCCTATGTTAGACATAGACACAGTGATTTTCCTCTGAGGCCTCCATTTTTCTGAGAAATCTCAGAAAACTCTGGGAACTCTTTGTGTGTGTGTGTGTGTGTGTGTGTGTGTGTGTGTGTGTGTGTGTGCTTGCCAGGCAGGCATTTATGCCACTAAGCTATATCCCTAACCCTCTCAGAAGACTTTGATACTTTTGATTTGCATTTTGATTAGTTATCTTTTGTCATGAGCACCACAGTCATGCTCTCTAAGTCTGCTAAAAGTTGTATTAAAAGGAGCAAGTTTGTGGTTTGTGTTATAATTATTTAGTTATTAAACTTTCTCTTAATACCAAAGCTGTAGGCTGCAGAGGGTAGTTAATAGTCTTATCATATATATACATATAGATATATATCTTATATATAGGCTCATATAAAATCATATGTATAGCCTATATATGTTATATATCTATATGTATATAGACTCATAAAATACATTTATGGGCTAAACTTTATTAATTTTGACAGCATTGTTATTTGTACACCTCATGAACTTAGGTTCAACACATAGCACTTCTTATCTTTGTGGGAAATTTTCCATTTATGTTCCCTTTCTTATTAAATAAGACCTGAATAGTTTCAAATTGAACCTGTGTGAAACTACCCACTCTGGGGGATGAAGCAGAAGTTCGGCTCATTGCTTTATGCTCTCCTGCTGATTAAAAACAGATCCCTAGCAGAAGCACTGAGAACAGCTGTTCCGGGAAGGTCACATTTTCCTCACTGATTCCTTTCATCCACTGGTTTTAATGAGCGAAATACCTAATGACATGTATGGGGAGCCGTGGTATTCAGAGGTTCACTCAGAGAATCCAAGTGGGTGCCAGTGACCACTTTCAAGGTGGGAGTTTCTGCATAGCATCAGGAGAGAAGCTGAGGAAAAGCTGCTAATCAGTTCCTTTAAATGTTCACCTGGGGAAGCTGGATACATGGAATAACAGAAATAGCAGGACTTCAATATCTCCACTGTTGTTCAGTTGTACCCTTGGTTTTTACATTTTCTATTATTCCTTTACGTCTATTGAACGCCTTTCTTCCAAAGAATATTTCTTTCTGAATAAATGCGAGGAGTAACTTTTTCAGAAAAGTACCATTTAAGCAGGTAATCTTGTAATATTTGTACCTAAATGCCATTATAATTTTATTCTATTTTTTTTACTTTTAATAAGAAATATCAATATGACAGTTTCAAAACACATTAGTAGTATATTCACAACAATTGACATAATGCATATTGTTGTCCTGATAGTAATTATACAGAGCACAGGGTGTAGACATGGTACATTTTCTAATTGATATTGGTAAAGAAAGAAAAAAAATTATTTTCTTTGAACTAAGAGGAAGTAGTTGTATACATAGTCCAATGTCGCATAATTGCAGTGGGTTACCGGTGAAACTGGCAACATTGGAGGTTGTTTATTCAAGCCTTTCACAGTTCATCACACTAATCTACCTTTGTGTTTTATGTCTCATAGCTAAACTTTTCTGCTGTGTAGTTAAGGGCAAGTTAAAGTAGGACCTGTATAACAAAACATTTAACTTTTATATCTTCCAAGGTCAAATCCCCTCAGGATTAACTTTGGAACCATGTACAGTGCTTTCTAGAACTGTTGTCAGTGTCAGCCATCTGGATGAGTCACAGCCATTGCTTGACCAGTTTGCTTTCTGTGAAAGCCTGAGAGAATGTTTTCTCTCTAGGTGACTCTCCTTAGGCACACTATACTTCATTTATCCCTTTCCTCTGTGGTCTCATAATCTTGATCAGAGACTTTGGGACACCACTGAGTTATAGAATGTTATAGCACAGTTTCTCTTATGTCCTGAGTCCTCACTGACCTTGAAGAGCTAGGACCAAAATATTGGCAATCCTTATAGCCCTTCTTTTTCTCTACTTTTTGATCTGTAAACTTATATTCTTACCCCTCCAGAAGAGAAGCTTTGTGATACTGTTACTCTATAATATAGACATTTGAGCTTAATATCACTGCCTTTCTAAATATCAAACATCTTAGACTTAACTTGGAATTGGTATTTTCCATCTATCATTGATATTCTAATAATCTCTATAGAATCCGATAAAAGCAGTTACACATTTTTACACGAACATTCAGCAATCCAAGGATGTATAAAATTGTAGCCTGTCAGGCCTATGGCATTTTGCCTAGTTTCTTACTCTCATTTAATATCCTTTTTTTTGTTTTCTTGCAAACCAACCATTTACTTGAGAGCGAGCATAGTAGCAACTGAAATTACCTTAGAAGCAGCATACATCCAAAATACCACAATGACAGGCATTCCATTCATAGTTTTAGTGTTGCGCATTGCTATCACCAATGTGAAAAACTTTTTGAAAGTTCTTAGGACCAGTATCTAATTCATCCTGTGTACATAAGTGCATGGTTTTATTCCTGCTATGTTTCCTCTCTTTGCCAACTCTTTTCTTTCTGCCCCATGTTGTAAGTAATTTTGACTATAACCTTTGACTATAATTTTTGTTATATAATAATGCAAATATCATTTTACCTTAATAGCCTTATTTGTATAATCATGGACTCCATTTGTTTTATTTACAATCATGATAAAATTATTTTATAATATTTAATACTCACCATTACTAAAATGCTTGGTCTTTGTTGAACTAGAATTTAAAATATCAAAGCAAATTTGCTCAGCATATATATATATATATATATATATATATATATATATATATATATTTTGTCTTATTGAGACAGGGTCTCGCTATGCTGTTGAGGCTGGCCTTGAGCTCACTTTTGTAGCCCAGGCTGGTCTCGAACTCGCATCGATCCTCCTGCCTCAGCCTCCCAAGTGCTGGGATTACAGGCGTGCGCCACCACGCCCGGCTATAATTTTAAAGAAAGCTTACTATGTCTTCATTCAACCAGAATTTGAAATATCAAAGAGAACCAATGTACAATTTGTAGAAACTCATTTTAAATAATAAATTATAACCCTATCGTGGATCACTTTTAGCAAAATTTATTTAGTGATATGTAAAGCTAATAAGACTTATTAATGTAAAATGAATAACAAGTGAAAAGGAAATATTTTTTCAATAATGCTAACCCTTTTTTATTTTTCAAAGCCATACATTTTTAGTTTATAAAAATAAAACTTTTCCTGAGATTTATCACCAAGCCACCTTCAGAATATAATGAATCTTATTTTAGTTGGGAGATAGAAATATTTTTATCTTTTTAAAAGTTCTGCACATTTCCATTAGCCACAATGAATAAATAGTGTAATGCAGAGTTCTTAAATAAGAATTCTAGTTTTTCCATTGACCACTGTGGCTACAGAAATATTGCGCCTAAATATGTGTTCAATTTAATACATCGATGGTTTAAAGATAGTCATAAAGTTGTCAAAAGCTCTCTTTAAACTTAGTAATGAGTTAGTGAACTTGACTAGAATTAATTCAGAGTCACAGTAAGGTCGTGTAAGGGGATAAAATATATTGACATTTACCAGAGAGTTTAATGTTTATGGGGGAAAGATGGTGTGGTTGACGGTGGGTTTTAAGAAATCCACAGAAAAGAGCATGGAAGGAAATTAATTTGGCAGAACACATTGGATTGATGAAAGAGTAAAAATACTGGGCTCAGAGAGCCAAGTAGAGTGTAAAAATAAAAATACAAAAAAAAAAAAAATGGAAACCAGAAAGGTTTGAGGTTATATTTTCTCAATTTTTTTCCATTTATTACAAAATAAGTATAATAAATTTTGATTGACCTAGGAAATATGTAGAAAACAAAATTCACTTTAAATTCTAGACAGTGGGCCTCTGACCAACAAGCTGAATTGGAAACCTCACATCTTTTAAACTTTGTTTTTAAGAACAATTTTTTAAAATGCATGAATTTGAGAGCTGAGCCCCACCAAACCCTGGAGGTGAGAACACTTGGAGATAGATGAGTGTCTATCTGAGTCCTGGAATAATCAACCGACCCAAACTCCTTGCATTAGACGCCTCAGCTTATTTCATTAAATGGAGGATCAAGATAAAAAGCATCAATGCTGCTTTGGAAACGTCTGGCTTTCCAAAATATTGTTTCATTATAGTCTTAGTAAAGTCACACATTTCAGGTTTCCAGAGGAAATTTTTTTGTTTTCTATTAATCTAAATATCTTTTAAAAAAATTCTTTATTTTTGTTGTTGTTGTTTTGTTATTTAAGTCTTATTAACTATTGTATTTCTGACTCAAACTTAGACCTTTTATACTGGTGGTTACTAGCAATACATTTAATTTCTGGCTCTGGAATATTTGATGATTTTCAGTAACATTTCTGGATGTCAACTTAATTTCATCTTATCTAACAATGTGAGTGATTCTTCTTCTTCTTCTTCTTCTTCTTCTTCTTCTTCTTCTTCTTCTTCTTCTTCTTCTTCTTCTTCTTCTTCTCCTCCTCCTCCTCCTCCTCTG
>PVJA010020819.1:0-36444 GCA_004027025.1 Myocastor coypus | reverse complement strand
TGTAATATAACCATTGTTAAATTTAAACAATAAAAGAATTGAAAAAAAAAAAAATAAGAGGTGACACTAATTTCGGATTTCAAGGCACATGTGTACAATCCCAGCATACTGGGGGGGGGGGGGGGCTGAGGCAGGAGGATTTCAACTTAGAGCCCATCCTGGGCAACTTAGCAAGTAGGGAGTGAGCAAGATTCTGTTTCATGATAAAAATAAAGAAAAGGCCTGGAGGAGTGACTCAGTGTGAAGTTCCTAGTTCAAACCTCAGTAAAAATTCTAATCAAAATAAATAAACAACACAAAAGAAGAGGTAACACTAAGTGCAATTAAATGAGATTACTGGAAGAAACAAAATTCAAAACTGTCCTGAGCTAAATTTCAGAGTCTGTACAGCTTTAATCCTCCTTACCTACAGAAGAAAACTAGGCCAAAATTTTAACAAAATTAAAATTGAGCTTTTTTTTTTTTTTTTTTTTTTTTTTTTTAGTACAGGATCTACAGGGTCTCACTACACAGATGGGGCTCCTCCTGAGCCTTTCTGTTTTTCAGCCTCCCAAGGGCTGAGTTTACAGGTGTGTTCCACCTTGCCCAGTTTCAGTCTCCATCTCGGTGTACCCTAGAGGTGGGGCCGGGCTCGAACCCATGGCCTCTGCGTCTGCCTAAGCAGACATTTTAATCTGCTTAGCTATCTGGCCAGACCTTAAAATTGAGCTTTGGAAAAAGGAAAATAGTGTTGAGTTGGGATCTTTTAAGTGCAGATGGTAAAAACAAATGTTTGGTTGTCTTTTCCAGTTTTTGATACAAGTCAACATTGGGAAATAACTGTTTAGATTTAGTTTCTACAACTTACCATTTTAAACACAAATTAGATTTCAATTTCTCCACAGGTAGGGAACAGTGATAGAAAAAATATCTAACTTGAATTTCACAATATTTTTAACATTTATAGGAGTGATTTTGGTGACACATTTGAAAGCAATGGTTTTTTTCTTGATATCAAATAATAAGAAAAACACAATCTGATCATTTTAAGGTCACATAGAAGCCCATGTGCCTGACGAAATTTGAAGTGAGTGTTAGTTACAGGTTCACTGGGCTTGGATATTGACTTTCCTGAAATATTTCTCTAGAAGCGGAGACGTCCATCAGAATCTCAGGACAGCTGATGAACAGGGACCTACACTGTAGCACTCGCGTCATTTTAAAACTTCAGAACATCTAGGGCAATGAGAAGCAGGTTTCAAGCTATCATTCAGCTCCTCAACAGCAATGTTATTAAAACACACTATAATGGTACCTTCCAGATAATTCCCAATCTATAAAATCTATCCCTCACCAAAAGCACAATTCAGGTCCAAGGACACAATATAAAGTCATTTCCACATATGGAAATGCTCACTGTATCTTCGGCCAGGCAAGCTTTCTCCTAGAATTCCCACCAAAAATGGAGTAAACAAGGCTGGAGGTGATGTAGAACACCACCAGGAAGGTTTCCCGCGGTAGAACACTAACGGGAGGGTTTCCCATAGGACAAACATGGCGGCAGTTCCAGAAGGAAGGGGGAGGGGAACCCAAGGTGCTGACAGGACAGCGGACCTGGAAAAATACAAGCAGGTAAATAGAACAAGTGGTAATTATGTACTGGGTACATAATTGGGGGTAAATCTGTAGTAGATACAAAGAAAACTAAGCAAAACTTTTTAATCACATGTAACAGAAAAAAAAAAAATGGAAGGAATTTTCTATGCTGTCTGATTCAACTATGATTACCAGTTTCATGGTCCTGAGAGTGGAAAAATTAAAGCTGATCAAGCCAAAAGTAAAACATGACTCAGTTTTTTTTGTTTGTTTGTTTGTTTGTTTGTTTGTTTTTTTGTTTTTTTGAGACAGAGTCTCGCTATGCAGTTGAGGCTGGTCCTGAGCTCACTTTTGTAGCCCAGGCTGGTCTCGAACTCGCACCAATCCTCCTGCCTCAGCCTCCCGAGCATGACTCAGTTTAAAGACTTGGGTTGGAAGGGTTCCTGTGTGTGCTTAGTAAATAGGGTTCAGAGATTTAGAATATAATAATACAGGATACCCTCCATATGAATTTCAGATTAACAACTACAACAGTCTCATAACAATATCTGAGGAGAAAAAAAAAAAAAAAACTAGTTGAAGAAGCAAATAAAATTAATCAATGAATAAGTGACTGTGAAAAAACTATATTCTACAAAATCTGATCATTTTCTTTATTGGAAAGTAAAAAAATTCAGCCATACCAACCGTGAGGATACTAAATTCATATTTATGTAAGTGCCATCTGAATAATTGTATTTATTAATTTTGTTTGCAGTAAAATAATGTCATAATAAACTTAAGCAACAAAGAAATGACGGTAATGAAATGGAAGATGAAACAGAAGTTCCGTAGACAGCTTGAAGAAACAGACACCAGGAACGGACAATAAAACAGGAGGAAGACAGAAGACTCCAGCATGTAACTCAGAAAGCACTCGGGCCAGGAGCCTGGGAAACAGTAGGCTCCAAAAAGAAGAATAGAAATACGGGGCAAGAACAGCTTTGGGGAGGTTAGGACTTGGCGCTGTGCATATTAATGTAGCTACCATATCTGTGGCCCACCAACAGTCACGCCTGAGGCGTCTCAAATTTTTAAAAATGTAAATGTGACAAGCAGACAGGCACTTCCTGCTTTTTGTCACCTCAAATATCATCAATTTGATTTCTTGAAAATCTCTTTATACAGCACTGTTTGACTTTCTGGCTCCTTCATCAGCTCAGCCATCAGTTTCAGGGGTTACTGAGGATCCCATCCACCCCTGTTCAATCAGGAAATGCCAGGGCTGTCTCGCCTGTGCGGGAGCGCCATCTAGTGGTCATACTGTGTCACCTCAGGCTAACCTCACAGAGAGCGAGGGGCCTCCTGGGACCATTCTGCTTTGGGTTCCGTTTCCAGATGCCCTGTGGGAAAACTCATGCCTCTCATTATCTAGATATGACGGATATGACGGAGAGCGCATCCAGGCAGTGCTCAACAATGCAGCCCACCGTCTGCTTTTCAATGTATCCAATGAGACAGATGTACTCTGATGAAATGGGAGGTAGAATCAGTACAGTCTATTCTGTTTTGAAAGTTTGCATATTTGGGGAAGCAAATATATTTTTAACTACAACTATCATTGAATGTCTTCTTATCATTAAGACAAAGGTTTGTAAATAATGAGCTTTCAAATGTCTCATAGATACCCTTTTCCTTAATTATCTTAAACTCTTCTTTTTCTTTTGTTTCTCTGAATACACTTAAGTCAGTCCTAAAGCACCCTGGGCTACCCATCTCTCAGTCATCTCTTTGTCTCAGAAAGTCCAGAACATTTTGTCAGACCTTTACAGTGCTGTGTTTTGTTTCGTTTTAATATAGGGTCTCACTGTGGAGCCGAGGCTGACTTGAACGAGCAGTGGTCCTCTTGCCTCAGCCTCCCAGGCACTGGGATTACAGGTGTACACCACCATGCCAGGCTCCTTATGGCTATTTATGTGCGTTGTCTTATCTCCCTTGCCGGGGCTTATGCATCATCAAGGTGAGTTCATTTCTGGTTCATCTGTTAAACGTCCCAACTGCTAGCTGCAAGCACCATTCTAGCATCAGGGGCTCCCAGTGCCCTGTCTGAGTCCAGGGCAAGCTGCGGACTTGCCCACATGAGCGTGAAGCCTCCATTCCGCAGATCAGTGCCCATAGCTCAGGGCTTTCAGCGCTCCCCGGAGCCCTTCACATGCTGCTCAGATGAAAGAATCCTAATCTAAAATCAATTTGGGGAAGATGGGCTAGCGATGGGCGTTCTGTATGGGCCGACTGGGTGTGGGTAGAGAAGACAGGTGCAGCCCAGCGAAGCTGACGGGCCTCGGAATCATCGGCAGAGAGAACAGCTTCTGCTTACTGAGATTACAGTAAGGCACGGCTGAAACTCCTTGAACCTCTGGGACTGAATGAGATGTAGAAACCCCCACACCGAGGGGACAGGTGCAGCCAAGACTCCTCCACCTGCCAGGACCCTGAGGAAAACTGTCCCATCCCAGCCTTGGCCTGCAGAGAGAGAGCTCTAGTATCCTACTTTTCTGACTTAAGTGCAAAAAGCAAAACCTTTTCCTAGATGGCAAATGACAAATCTCTCTCTTTCTCTCAAACACACACACACACACACACACACACACACACACACACACACACATTTACATACAATAAAGCAAAGAAATGTCCAAAGCACCAAATTACAGTTGAAGTAAGTCTGGCCACACATCGGTCTGGATCTTTTGTTTCCACCTCGGCCTTCTCAGATTCCCCTGGTCAGTCTAAGAGCACGGACAGCCTGTTTCCTGCTTTGGATCCCTCCTTCCTTCCAAGAAAAAAAATGAAAGGCTGAACTGCGCCTTGACCACATGCGCAGGAGCTCGAGTTGGGGGGAAGCAGCACTCCCAGGGCAGGAGCTCGCTCTTCCTGACTGCACCCTGGGATGGGGACAAGCCGTGGCCCCTGCCACCTCCTCCACTTGGCACTCCTTGGCATACTCCCGCCCTTTCTCGTGGAAGGAGAAATATCTTTGCTGCATAGGAAATTTTGACCTCTCATAGTGATTTTCAATGAAGTGCTGTCTCTATCTCTCTGTCTGTCTCTACATCTCCGTCGCTTTCTGTCTGTGTCTCTGTCTGTCTCTCACACACACTCTCTCATTCTGTATATATTTTTCCACAGCATGTTTTACAAACATTTTTAACCAAAAATATTAGTTAGGCAAAAAACTTTTGAGAGTTTATAAGAAAAGCGGACTGCAAACCACACTGAGCAACTATTAAAAAGCAGAACCTGGAGAGAATACAAACCTTAGCACCCAGGGCTTCAGTGTGGCTCTCAAACAGCTGCAGCCACGTTTCAAAAGAAAGCTGTTTGGACTTTGGGCAAATCCATCCCAGAAGGACCTCAACTGCCACAGCTTAGACTATCTAGATGTGACCCCCAGGATTCTCAGGCAGGTGGTCATCTTCTAAACAGATAAATCAAAACCCAGAAGACTGTTAATGGGACCAAGAAGGGGGTCAGCACTAGATGCCAAGGGCACAGACAAAAACAGACCAGTAGTAGGCTGAGGCGCTCCCAATAACCCCTTGCAGGCTCGGAAATGGCTGAGCCATCCCCACCCCTGGCCAGCATGATGGGCACCAGTGTCTCTAAATAGCAAATGCCAACCTATCCAAGATGGCCTGGACTCCTGTGTGGTGCTGAGAAGTGCTGCTGAGCTTGAGCCCAGAGAGGAGGAAGCGGCGTGAGGACGCAGAGCCCGGAGCTCTTTCACCCTGAATGTGTGCATGGGTTTTATGGTGTTCCTAAGCACACAGCGGTTCTCCACCCCTGGATCCCCGGTGCTATGGGTTCAAACGCTGCTGTGAGGATGGCCCAGTAGCTTACGAGGCCTTTGGGAGCTGCCTTGGCCTTATGCCCCTGGATGTCAGTAGGGGCCCTCCCTCCAGTTAGGACAAACAACAACGTCTCCCACTACTGTTGCAGGACTCTGGGGCAAATCCGACCCTGCTTCCTGGCCACCAGATAGACTGAAACAACATCCTGATTTTTCGTAAAGCCTTTCCCTGTTCCTGCTCCAGAACTTAAATACTTCTGCTTCTCTTTCCTGTTCATGTGCTGTAGGATGCTTTGGCCTTGTCACTGCTTTTGCTTTTTCTCTTTTTTTTATTTTGTTTTGTTTTGAGGCAAGTTCTCATTGTGCAGTTTGGGCAGGCCTTGAGCCTGCTTTGTCAGCCAGGCTGGCCTGAAACTCTTAACAATCCTGCCTCATCTGCCAGAGTGCCCGAATTACAGGCATGCGCCCGCCATGCACCACACAGAGCATGCCACGCACTTGCATTTCAAACCATCCCTTGCACCTCGCTTCTCCTTTATCTAGGAATGAGGGCCCGAGAGGCCTGCCTAGACGGGTACCTTCTCACCACAACCCCAGGCTCTCACTCTCCTTTCCTCAAAGCCCACAGCCACAAAGCAGTGTTCTTCTCCAGTGCGCAAAACTGTCTTCTGAGACCTCAGTCCCGAGACCCCAGCACCCCAGAGCCAAGCCCTGCTTCCCAGGACAGGAATTCCGATAAAAGCCAGCTGAAGTTCAGGTCTCCGGGTACCTCTGCTTATTCCTGGCGATCTCAGAGGCTGAAAACATTGCTGTATCCCTTCCTGGATCCCATGCCAGGGAGACAACCCAATGCAGCCGGCCCATGTCTATGCTGCAGACAGCCTGGACCAGAGACCCCCAGGACCCCCCAAAAGTCTCTCCCCTCTCAAACACTCAAAGTCCAACTACTCTACCCCAGTGGGCCCCACCCAGCTCTGACTTCCTAGAGCATGGGTCCCTTTTGCCCATTTCACTGTCACACAAACATTCCTGGGGCACAGGGACAGGACGCCTGCTCTCAGAGGAGTCCCAACCACACAGCACCCAGATCTCTTGCAGTTATTCTTACCTGCTGTATAAGTTCCTTTTGGGGGGAGGGGCACTTTTTCTTACTGTTTGTTTATTCATTTGTTTGTTTTGTTATGGCTGGTTCAGCCTGCCCTGGGGGTGGGGCTGGCACAGCATGTGGTACCAGGGATCAAACCTCGGTCCCTGCAGTTGCTTAGCCAGGGGCTTTATACCACTGAACCATCCTGCCAGCCCTTTCTTGTTGTTTAAAGTAAACGTATCCCATGCTGCTGAAATGCTGCTGCTCAGTGAATTATTCACAGGAATTCTGCAAGACACGCGTTCCTGTTATGACCAGGCTGGACTCGCTAGCCCTGGTTTCACTGGGCACGCCCCCTCCTATCTTCTCCAAACTCTATCTGCTTCACTCGCCGTGTCCACTGGAGGAGCAACAATAATTTTTACATCTTTTTCACAGATACATCTTTTGGCGCCAATAAAGAAACACATTGAAGCGCAGCTAATCTCACCAGTATACCTAAGAAGCATTTTCCTTCTCAAGTCGCCTCCAGTTCAAGAACACGTTCAATTTTATTGCAGGCGGCGACTATACAGAACACACAATGGACGATCATACTGGAAAAGAATGACAGACCTTCTTAGCAACCAGAATTATGTTTGTTTATTTATTTTTATGGCCGGCTCAGCCTGCCCTGAGGGCAGGGCTGGCGCAACATGTGGTGCCGGGGATCAATCCGCGGTCCCTGAAGCCGCCCAAGCTTTCCTAAGCAGGCGCTTTAGACCACTGAGCCATCCTGCCGGGCCCAGCAACCAGAATTATGAACAATGGAAAAGTTTGGCACACAAGTGAGGAGGCCTCCTGCGGCTACGTAAGGAGGCAGAGGAGAGAAGTTGAGGATGGAAGAGCCGGGATTCTGGTGTTGAGCAGAATGCGGAAGAGATGGGAGGTCCAAAGTCCCCTGTGGGTCCACAGTCTCATGGGCCCTCTCTTGGGCCACCAGAGAATGTCCACCATAATCTAAGATCAATAATTCACTTGCAGTGGGAGGCTCATCTTCCACGTGGTATTTTAAGATGACATCTTAGCCAATGGGAATAAGAGTCGAATTCTACTTTGATTTGTTTGCACCGTAGTTGGAAGGTTAGTGGGAAACATATAAAGGGACACATTTTCTTCAGTTTCAAATCCTTCCTCCAAAATAGGAGCTGGAGACTTTATTCCATAACCATCACTGTCGTTCTGGAGATCCAGGAATCACCTGGATCTGCTCCTGAGATGTCACTGACTTACAGAAGAAATGTCCACAAGGGACTCTAAGACAGGGCTCACCAGGTTCAGGGCACAGAGCGCATTAATCCTGTATTGAAATTTCTAATGTTTGAAGGCCCTTTTTGCAACAAAATTTCTAACAAATTAAAAGATTCTGCTTTTAAGAATATTGTTCCTAAGCCTGACAAATAGCTCAGAGAATTCAAGCACCTGCAAGCAGGCTCAGGGGCCAGGGGTTTGATCCCCAGATCTGCCATGCCGGCCCCACCCCAAGGGCGAGCTGAGAAGGCAATTGAGACTGGGCGAGGTGGAACACGCCTATAATCCCAGCTTTTGGGAGGCTATAAACAGGTGGGTCACTATGAGTCTCATCTAGTAGTAAGACCCTGAATACCCTGTAGACCCTTCCCTAAAATACAAAATATAAATAAAACATAAATAAATAAAAATATTGTATCTTTTGAAAACCTGACACAGGTATTGTATGTTACTCTGTTTCTTTTTTTTTATTTCTTTTTACCTCTGTTTTTATGCTTCAAAATAAAACTAAATTAAAAATAAATAAAAATATTGTTCTCGACAGAAGTCTCCATTTTGTATTGCTGCAGGCAAATCTGCTTCTCCTCTGAGCAATGGGAATAAACACAGCAGAATAAAGGGCCACACGCTAGAAAGCACAAAGATTAGCCCTGCAAGAGATTTTGCTACATTTAATTGCATTACCTAAGACAATTCCCCTAAGAGCAGAGGCCTGTCACTCAGAGAGCAGCTTGGCATCTTGGACGTGGCAAAAGGCGTGTCTTTAAATAATTGTGTGAAAAGATTTGGGAAAGACAAAGAGCAGACCTGTGTGGCATGAGCCCTGTTAGTAGGACTGGCTCTGCTTAACAATGTAGGTCAGATCAGAAGCAACCAGAAAAGCTCTAGGTGGCTGCCTTCCAAGCACCAGAAATTATTGATGCATTTTTTAAAACTATGAACTACATGTTCAATATAAAAATCCTGCTTATGTAACTAGTAAACTATTTATTCAGTTATATGCTGCCTTTCCCCAGACCTTTAAGCACTAGATCTTTCTCATCTTATTATGAGTCTACAGAGGAAATAGTGCTAAGCTGATAAAATACTCTGTGGAATGTAGTATTCTTTTATCTGTCCTTCCCTGGTCTTCAGTTTACTCAGGGTTTTTTTTCCCCCCTCAATAGTTTAATTACATGTGAAAAGAATCCAAATAACACACTTGTGTTTAGCATATTAGAATTAAATGAGGGGAAAATCTTTTCATTATGTGGTTTTATTGTTATTCATTCGTACACTCATTTGACAATACTGACTCAAGCTGTGGCATGTTCCTAAGCTCCGAGCACGTTATATCCCAGAGCTCCATCCAAGAAGCTGCATAATTAAAAGAAAAGAATCCCTTTTTTCTAATTCTATACAGAGATAGCATAGCTTTGACAGGTCCCGCACTCACCCATTATGAAGCTATCTCATATAAATGATAGACTGTTCCTTATGGATGAGTTAATTGTCTGCACTATAGCACCTCCTTAGGTGTATGTGTTACAAACGTATCAACACTAAATGAAAATCATAGATCAAATAAATCCATTATATGTGAAGTTAACCACTAAAAGTAAGGGCAAACCCTTACTTCATTTATGATGAAAGCATAGAATCATTTCACTTCATTAAAACATGCAAACCAGTTTAGTTCATAGAAGAGTTCAGCTAAAGAATGTAGACACTCAAGGAACCATTTTCCCACCATCAATTGAAATGTTACTCAGAGTAAGATTATAAGAGGAACTAAGTCTAAAAGAAAGAACATCAGAGCATTACTCTGATACTGGAAATAGTCCATCCTTGTTCTGAAATAGGATTGCCCTTATGACTCTGCTCCCGAGGTAGGCTTTTCTGGCATAAGTAAGTTTAGCTTTATTTCTGGAACAAGTAGTCTTTCTTCATAAGTGTCACACTGAGCTGGGCTGATTTAGCTTTCTGTCTCCTTTATACCAGCCTTAGCAAGTTTCAAAATATATGGCCATTCAAAGCTAGTTGTATTGCAAGCTTTTCTCATTTATTTTCACTCATAAGAAAGTTAGAACTATGCAACACCTAAGTTCTTCAGGGAAACAAAGTAAAAGTCGGGATTTGTCAAGGTGTCTTTCACACACATCATATGCAAATTCCTAACCCCCCAAAAAATTAGATGACAGCTTAGACACTGAAAATTCCTCCCTAAAGTTAGACAGCTCACTGAGGAAGGAATTAGAGAAACAGGAACCACCTGCAATCAAAGCCTCCAAATCACTGCATTTCTTGAAGATTTTAAGTGTGCTATTGGAATGAGAGATTCTAATTTTGTCTGGCATAGCTACTAGTAAAGAGGCTAATATTAAGGTAACTACAAAGCACACCATTTCATCTATCAAGTCTTTTAAGTTTTTCTACGTGACATGATTATTTTATATGTCTGTATTATGTCTTTGTATACCTATACAATGCCGACTTCTCCAGAAAGGCTCCAGCTGATGTCATTCATGACATTCTGGGGAGGAGATTTATCCCCCGACCTTATACTTTGGAAAGGACAACCTGAAATACTCAAGGAATTGTGAGTCCTAGTAGATTATACTATGAGTTATTTGTCTTCCCCAGGGGAAGTATTACCAGTGAAAAGGAGAGGCCAAGCGACAGTATCTCCTGGTTGTCAATATCCTTGCAGAAGGGCCAACTGAGCCGTAGAATTCAATTTGAAGTTAAGATGGTGGCCCTGATACAGTTAGAGCTTTGGCACCTTTCCACTCATTTTTTAAACTTTGTGATACAACAGAACACACTGAGTCTAAAAGAATCACCACACAAAATTAATATTGTATCAAATATCACAGTGTGTATATGTGTATGTGATATTTGAATGACTTTGTTTTTTTAAATACATTTGGTACAGGCAGGGCTTCACTACACAGCTTGGACCCATCGTGATCCTCTTTTTCAGCATCCCCAGCACTGGGATTACAGGAGTGTGCCACCATGCCCGGTCTCAGTAGCCAGTGCAGCGTGCCTAGAGGCAGGGCAGAACAGTGGTCCTGGGGATCGAACCCCAATCCTTGCACTTGTCCAAGCAGGTGGTTAGTCCACTGAGCTACCTCACTGGCCCTTGAATTACTTTTTAAAACTATTACTTTTCAGTTAGTTTCTCATCACTAGAACGTAATACCAGATATCCACAATTCTAAGAAGGCAAGGTTGTTTCTGGCACAGTTTGCAGAGGTTCAAATCCATAGCCAACTGACCTCAAGGTGGGGCAGCAGGGCAGAGGAGGAGGACAGAGGAGAAACGGCCCATAGTGTGGAGGCCGGAGGCAGAGAGATATCAACGGTGGTGGGGAAGACTTCTCCCCCAGCACTCCCAGGGAGCCTCCTCCTCTGATCAGCCTTCACCTCCCAACGTGGCAGGTGTGAGCTCTCCAGGGCCTAAAACCCCAACGAGTAACACAACCCCACCCTCCCATCACCCGTCAAAGGCCACAGGTCTAATCACAGGTGGCTTTAGGGAGCCATCTGGATACAAACCAAAACAGCAGACACACCACAAAGAAAACCTTTGCCCGAAAGTTTCCAAATCACACTCAAACTGAATTTTTAAGACTTGTTTCATGTTTAAAATGTTTTCCTATTCTAATTGCATTTTTATTTAGATACCCTCTTGTTTACATACAACATGGATTACAGGCGCACTTACCACCAGCTAATTGACGAAGGCTAATCATGTTTATTTTTAATTTCTTAACTATGTACTGCTTTGTGATGATTTGCTAATGTCAGTATACAAGTTGTACCATTTCATTTGCCTGATGTGATGTCTTATAACAATTATCCAGCACCTGCTGCTAATCACATTCTGCTAGCCACATGCTAGTTTAGGTACTGCAGGGGCTGGGCTCTGCAAAGCAAAGATCTTAAAACTCTCAGGCAAACATAATCAATGCTCAGGGTTAGAATGGGTAATCCATCTATAAATTCAAGCCTAAGTCAGTCTGACTGGGTTGCTGCTCTTAAGCTTGCTTCTCACAAGAAAAACCTGGCCATTTCCATACTTTGAAGGGATAATTACAAAGAAATATCGCCCACTCTTGCAATGTGTGTGCCCCCCACTGCTCTTACAGCTCTAGATATTCTCACCCAGGTTGACCAAGAGCTTTCACTACTTCCTAGCAAGCTGCTGACACCCACATCTCTCTCTGTCCTGGCCTCCCTGTTGTACTCCAGGCCTTCATATGCAGCTGCCTCCTGCTGTTCTGTAGAAAGTTTGGCCTACATGTTCACAATGTCCTGACAAGTTAAGCCAAACCCACTTCTCCTCCAAAACAGATATCGTGCAGTGAGTTGCCATCGGTACAGCTAGGAACAGAAATGCATCACCTTCCATACCACTCTCATTTTCTCTCTCTCCCCCTCGCCCACTGGTTCTCTGTCTCTCTCTCACCCCCAACACACACACACACACACACACACACACACACACACACACACACACCTTAGCCAATTACCATGTCACTAGTTCAGATAAGAGTGTCTTCAACTGGAGTGAAGAGTCCTTATTCTGGGTCTCCCATTAACCGTTGGAGTCAACAGCTTCCTTTAATTCTACGATCTCATCAAACATTCCATCGCAGACACATTAAGTTGCAGGGGAGAAGATGCCTCTCTGGGGACAGCGCATACCAGTGTCAGTTCCCCTTTGTTCTCCAAGAGGATGCCCTAGGATAGCCCCATGTCTTCTTGGGCTTCTGTAATTTATTAAGCATAGAAGATTTTAGCTTCTCAATTTCACTACTTGAACATAGGGTTTATATGATTGATCTGAAAGGTGGGAGGCAAATGTGAGTACCCTAATTACAGTCAAGATGTGCAGTAAAGCCAGATATAGCAGAGAAATTCTGTAGCAGGAAATGCTACAAGCTCACAAGAAAGATACAGAACATTCAAGGAATAATTTAGAATACTACTTCTCTGCTTTTTGTTCATCCTTAAATTTTATGAGCCCTTGTGTAATGCAGAAACCTCACAAAGCTTTAGATAACATGTACCAAATAAATAAAGGAATGACACTATTTTTAATTAATTTTAAAGAGATGAGAAACAATACCGAATTTCAAAACAAGATGATAGAAAATAACATGGCCTTTCTTAGAGTCATATCTGGCCACTGGGCAGGGATTTAACTCTTTTGGCTTAGTTCTATCATCTACAAATGAAGACCACAAAACCCTCTACCTAAAAACTTTTTGGGACGGGTCATCCAACAACACCGATATATGAGCCTCACAGTTTTTGACACAGTAAAAGAAGTCAGTAAGCTATTCTAATTAATTACAATATTGTTACCACCATCATCATTATCATTATTATTTGACTCTCCCTAAAATAGGCTCTTCTTGCTTACAGTGACCTTTGGAAGGGATATAAAATTCTGGAGCATACAGGATTCCGTACATTCTACTCTCTTGCTTTATAAGCCACCAGCAATTCTCTCACCTCCATGCCTCGGAGGGAGGGCTCTTCCCATTGCCTGGTGATTTAACTCACGCTCATCCTTCACGAATGTTCTCAGGACTCGTTATGCCAAGCAGATTCCTAACTTCTACGCTGCTCCTCCTTCCGTGGGCTATAAGTGAGCTCTGTGTTACATTCATCCGAGTACTGAGACCACTACTGACGTCACTACCAAATACGTAGATTGTCCGCAAGTGCGTATCTCAGTAAGTACACGAAGGCTGTGTTCCACCTTGGACATTTCTGGCTTTGAAAAATTCAAGGACAGTACAGTATGACAGAAAATCTGACAGTAAAGTCTCCGGACCATCTTCCAAGTCACCTGGCTGCATCTTCCTTATCGTCCATGTTCGACTCTTCTTTTGCACCTGTCTCCATCTCTAGTAACTCCGCTAGCACCACCAGAAATTCTCCTTACCGCCACCCAGAGGGGCCTTAGCTATCTTTTTTGTTTGTTAGTTTGATCCCTAATTCTTGTTTTTAAATCATTTCTTTTGACGGAAATGGAATTTCCTCCAAAGACAGTTCCTTCCTTGTTGGAAATTCTTGCAACCTCTATCTGGAATATAATTATCTATAACTTGCTATAAACAAATGGCAGAGATTGGCAACTAAATTAGCAGCGTGATGCAAAAATGCTCCTATGTACAGTAAGGGCAGAGCCTAGGGAGGCTTAATCCCAATGTAGGTCAAGAAAACAAGAGAGGAATATTCAAGACTTCACTGTATGTTATAAAACCTAAAGCAAAAGAAGAAAAGAAACAAACTAAAGAAGAGAAACAACACGCAGGGCAAAAGGAGTACCAAAAATTACAAATACATATACAATCAGGCAAACACCTACCTGCTTCTTGACAAATTCTTTCATATGAACCAAATATGAACTAAACTGGAAAATTACATATTGCAAGTAAGAGAAGAAAAATAGCATGTACAGACACAGTTGAAGGTATAGGGGTTGGGGAGATAGCTTCATGGCACAAGTGCCTGCCTGGCAAGCTCAAAGTCATGAATTTGAACCCCAGTCGCTTGGGCACAGTGAGCCAGTGACAGAGTCCCAGCGTAGTACCACACACTGTAATCTCAGTGCTGGGGAGGCTGAAAACAGGAGGATACCTATAAGTTCCAGCTCTGTAGTGAGACCCTGTGCCAAATACATTAATGAAGAGAGAGAGAGAGAAGAAGAAGAAGAAGAAGAAGAAGAAGAAGAAGAAGAAGAAGAAGAAGAAGAAGAAGAAGAAGAAGAAGAAGGAGGAGGAGGAGGAGGAGGAGGAAGAGGAGGAGAAGGGAGGGAGGAGGAAAGGAGGGGGAATGGAGGGAGGGAGGGAGGAAGCGAGGGAGGGAGGAAGCAAGGGAGGGGGAGAAAAGTATATCTCCAAGTTGGCTGAGTTAGGAAAAATCTAAAGCAATACTCAGGGAGCGAGAAGACATATTTAAAGATTTTACACCCCAGAATACATCTCTGTGCATAACTGACCAATAACAATCACGATGTACATAATTTCTGTCCAGTTTTTTTTTTTTTCTGAGCTCCTCTTTATTGGATTTCTTTATTCTCCTCATAATCTTATTCACAACATCAAAATAATAAGGTCCTAGAGAAGTCATAGGGTGGACTAAATCCACACGCTGTAATGTGATGATAGATGATTACCCAATGGAGCCTACATGCTATAAAATATGAGTACTCGTATCATTGGGTACATTTTATTTTTCTCATCCTGGCTCCATTTTCCTATGAGAGATATAATATTTTATTTGTTCAGTTGGAAAATAACATTTCCCCTGGTAAATATTTTAATACAAGTGAGTGGGTATATTCTGTACAGAGAAATAACAGCATGACTCAGGACACAACAGTTTCCCATAATAAATTATGATGATTAGTGTTTCTAGACAGAGTGCTTCAGTTCCTGTAGCACAACTGTTCCAGCTCCTTCCATTAATCAGATGCTTACCTGGCTTTATCATTAGTGCCAGGCCTTTCAGCTTGGCACTTCAACCAATTAACACATAATTCAAATCAAAAGCCTGTTTAAAGTTCTCTCCAAGTACCCCATAGTAGCTGGGATAAAAGACTCTAAGTATGTGATCCTACATTAATTCCTTAAACTTTTTTTTTTTTTTTGTAAAAGTAATTGATTATTACTGACAATACTGTTTTCTGAAGTAAAGGCAATCTTTTCTGATATTCTGCATGAAACAGATAGTACTATTTAAACAGTTTGATGACAAAGGTCCATGTGATGAAAAACACCCTGCCAAATCCACAGGCACCCTGCCTGAGAGATTTTCCCTAAGTTTTCGATTTATCATGTCAGCCTCTCAAACATGGTAGTAAAAAGGGGTAAAAGTGGCAAAGATCCCAAAACTTAAATAAGGTAACCCAGGTGAACCATTATTGGCTCCTTCTTCACTCATCTAATTTTGTAAATGGAGAGAGAATGACAAAGACCCTCCCCCGCTGCTCATTTTCACATGGCTTATGAGTAGATGTGTCCAGAAGGTCACTCGCAGAAAGCTCCACTGACCACCCACTGGCCTGGAAAGACACGGAAACAAAGGGTGTGGCTCCAAAAAGTGCCAGGCACTCCTGACTTTATGTTATCCTCACTCTGGAGTCTCTCTCTCTCTCTCTCTCTCTCTCTCTCTCTCTCTCTCTCTCTCTCTCTCTCATTTTTCTTTGCTTTGTATCTGATTTTTTTTGTTATGCTTTTGTTGCAGTGCTGGGCTTGAGCCCAGGTCTCCCTTACACATGCTAGGCATGCTCTACCACTGAGCTACACTGCAGCCTTCGATTCATTTGTAACTAAACTGTCCCTAATAGCTATTTAGGCTAGTTAGATCCTAACCACTAAATTAAAGTGTTTGACCAGAATGTCCACTAGCTCATAGATGTTAACATATGTAAAAGTTTTCTCGTAGAATAAAATCTTCATTCTGCTGTGAGGAAAAAGCATTTTAGGCCCTGCTTGTCACCTAAATATGGCTCACACTCTGACCCCAGAAGTATATGGACACAAGCACACGTCACTGTGCATAACTCCACTTTGTTCTCTTTCCTCTGGCCCTGAAGAAGACCTCATCGCAGGCCTGGGTGCCCATAATGGGTAGGAGAGGACAAGAATTAATTAATTAATCTACCCATGATAAAGTCACGCTCTTTACTACAGGTTGACTCATAAGGGTCAGATGATACAACACCAGCAAAGGCGGAATGCAGGGAATACACTGGGACACTTCTAGGAAAATTTTTCCCTACTTTAAAATAAGAAAGAGCTGGGAAAACAATTCTTTCTGCCCTTCGGATTTGTAGTGCTGCTAGGGGTTGTTGCCGCTAGCTTAAAACAATGCAGGCAAACCTCTGAGGATTAAGCCAATATAGTAAGGACAATAAAGGAGAAAGACTGGAACTCTGAATGCCTAATAGCTGTTCATTTGCCTGACCTTGAAACCACTTTATCTCAGAGCTTCCACTCGTGTGAGAAGATAATAAATGTCACTATTCTCTGAGCCATTTTGTTGACAACAAATTCATTCACAGCTGAAAGCTTCTCATCCTTTCCAATAGGCAAGGTTCTTTCCTTGCTGTCTTCCAAAGACATTTTTCCTGAGGAAAAGCACCTGCACAATGTAAAAGAAACAGAGATGGAACCAAGTAGAATAATCTCACACCCTTATTTTCCAGCTAAATATAATGATTTTACACACCCTTGCAATTTTGTGGGAAGGCATTAGAATCCTCTCCTGCACTTCTAGTAAGTATTAATCCTCGAATTGTATTCCGAGAACACAGGACCTTGTGGACATGAAGATCCTGGCCTTGAATTCCAGACCTTACGGGGATTGTTCCTGGTTTTGTGTCTGCCTCATGACATAAATGGAACAAACAACAAAGCCTCCCTAAACTTGGCACAGCAAACATAATGACCGTGCTTAATTCTCTGTCAACACATGTGAGAGAAGTCAGATTCTTAGTTTACCTCCAGCAGTAGCAGGACCCAATCTGTAGTTTGGATTTAGAGCGTTTCCAAAGGCCCAGGAGCCTAAGACTTCACCCCTTCCCCTGGGGGTGTGGAAAGGGGTGGAGCTGTCAGGGGCAGGGCTCAGTGAAAGGTCTTAGGCCCTTGGAAAGGTGCCCTGGAAAGGTGCCCTGAGGCCCAGTCCCTCATCTCTCTTGCTGCTTCCTGTGGCCTGACAGCAGGTGGCCCACCCACCACATGCTGCTTCTTGGCATTCTGCCTTGCCACAGGCCCAGGAGCAATGGGACCAACTGATCAGGCCTGAAACCTCTAAGCCAGAGACCCAAAGAGAACTTTCTTCATTTACAGTAATTACCTTGGGTAAATTTTTATAGTAACAGAAAGTTGATTAACACAGACTAAGTCAACAGGATTTTTTTAGATAATAATATGCTAGCTTTTCTTTGCAGATGATCTGTTTCAGTATAAAATGTGTTTGTACATACTATGTAAAATAAGACAGTACATTGACAAATATAAGGCACACTCAGCAGCTTTATTTAAACATACAGTCAGGGCCAGCAAGATAACTCAGTGGTCTAAGGCCCTGCTTAGGCAAGTGCAGGGACCAGGACTTGATCCCCAGAACCATATGGAGTGCTGGCCCTCCCCCGGGATACCCTGAGCCACCGAGACTGGGGATGGTGACACACACCTGTAATTCTGTAATTCCGGTGCTGGGAGGCTGAAAGCAGGAGGATCACTATGATTCTGAGCTGGATAGTGAGACCCTATAGCAAATACATTAAAAAAAATTGAAAGATATTTATACAAACACATAATCAAAAGAATTAAGGATTAGAAGTGCTCAGATAGGTTCAAATGAGGACTTTCTTTTTAATTCTGGAGATAACTTAAATTGTCTCTGAAATTAAAGATAAAAATTATGATTGAGTAAATTACTTTTTTATTTTTAAAGGGAATACAAAAAAACTTCTTTAAAACATTATAAACCATACATAATTTCACTAAACAAGATCATAGGAATTCAGCAATGGTTGTCATATTGCATACCGTTGTCTTCGAATTACTTGTTCAGATTGCCAGATATAAGCATATAAAATTGGTCAAAAAATTATTTAAAATGAGAGAGAAAAAAATTTAAACTTTAACTGTTCCTTTCAATAGGCCAGCAAAAATCAGCACAATTATCCAAGCTACATTAGGTTTACACATCTATATTTCTTTTTACTTTCCTTCCCACTTTCATTTGTCCCTTCCCTCTTCCCAGTTGTCCCTTCCCTCTGAACAGTTTCTTTCCCTTTCACTGTATCCATACTTCTTAAAACAAAGGGAGAAGCCAGGCTTGGTCATGACCACCTGTGATCCCAGTTACCCGAGAGGCTAGCCCAGGAGGATTGCAAAGATCAGGTCAGTCTGGGCAGCTGAGAGAGAATCACAAACCAAAAAAAAAAAAAAAAAAAAAAAAAAAAAAAAAAAAAAAAAAAAAAAAAAAAACAGAATGCCTGAGGATATAGCTCAGAAGTCCCTGAGATTTAATCCCAGACACAGACACAAACACAGACAGACAGACAGACAGACAGACAGACAGACAGACAGACAGACTCAGAGAGATAGACAGACAGACAGACACAGAGAGAGACAGAGACAGACACACGGAAAACAAAGAGAGAGAAAAAGAGAGACAGACACACAAACAGACAGAGACACACACACAACCACAAGGGGAGAAATATATTTCTAATAATACAAGCTACTTGCCAAACCCTACTAAACCGTAGCACCATAGAAGTTGCTAAACACTAAGAAATTAGCAACAAATAAACACAGGTTTTTATGTTCTTTGTTCTCATCAGGACACGTCGGAGGCACAGCACGCCTTCACTGGGGGGAGAAGGGGCAAGCCCATGATGCAGTTTTGTTCTTCTCCCCTCCCTCCATGTCTTGGGCTCCCTTTCTTTTGCAAAAGATCTATTGCTAAGATCTGCTTTAGACCTGCATTATGATGAGCTATCTATTTAATAGTTGGCTTTGTGCTTGGGCAATCGCTCGTCGGTCTAAGTGCCTACCTGGGGAGGGCAAGGACCCAGGTTTCATCCGTGGTGTCATATGCCTTGCTGACTCCAGGACCCTGGGGGCACCACGCTGGCCACCGAGACCAGCTGGAATGGTGCACATCGTAAGTCTAGTGCTGGGGAGGCTGGGAAAGGAGGATCACTATGAGTTTTAGCTGCATAGTGAGACCCTGTACCAAATATATAAATAAATAAGTGATTAAGAAAATAGTTTGCTCTAATAAAGCCTTAAAACAGTCATTCTACAAATATTTAACACCCCTCAAATGTCAGGCCATTCAGTTTCTAGTCACTGCAGATGAACGAAACACAACCCTACCTGGATATCACAGTCCACAGAGGGGGACAGATAGTTCCGTCATCAGGCTATGTCTGCAGTGCCAGGGAAGGCACTGTGTAGATGGAGATGCTCATACAACCTGAAGATTTCCATTTGTCCAATAATAACACTACGATTGTTCTCCGTAATGATTATATCTAAAATAAGTGTGGAAATGAGCACTGAATGAACTAGGCAATTATGTCCTGGGCCATTAACTGGCTGCTGAGGTCCTAGCAAGATCTTCCTTACCAAACCCTGAAGCAAGTTCATACATTTCTTTAATTCTTGCAGTGTGCAGTTTGGTGCCTTACTTAGAACAGGGACTCAATGTCCCTTGAAGGACTTCAGAATGACACTTTAAAAGCCCATGTGTTTTTCTTTATTCAGCCAGAGTCACCTGGGAACCCCTGGTCTCAAAGGAACCTGCCGTCTTATTCGTCTAGTTCCCCTTCTTACACGAGCTTGCTGCTTCTCCATCTCTTTTTTTAAATTTATTTTTAACTGCATGGTTTCACTGAACTCACAGAATGGTCATGAAAATGAAATCAAATGACATGTAAATTTTCAGGCCAAGAGTAGGCCCTCAATGCATGCTACCGCCTTTTTTTTCCCTTTCCTTTCCCTTTTCTTCCCCATCTCATTCTTCATAAGCAAACATGAAATAGAAATTTTCAGTTAATATATACAAAGGACCTTTAATGATAGCTAAGAACTTTTGAGCCTACTTTGGTTACTGCTAATATTTCATGTCAAACACATTAGGAGTGGGTGGAATTATTTTACAACTTATATTTACTTTATTAAATTATGGATTATAAATTGTTTAAGAAATAAGCTAAACTTATTATGTTGAAGGAAAATTATTGCATATGCAAATGGAACTAAAATTTCTGTTACTAAAATAAATATCTTTTTATAGTGCTTAAGCTGATTTTTTTTCCATAGCCCTAAACCTTGGAATGAATATTAATTACAGAAAATCTTATTAAGAGATTTTCTTAAGAGATTATTAAGAGACTGACATGCCTGGATGTCTAGGGAATTCTAAGGTTGAAGCTATTTTAGCCTCCGGACAGAAAACAGGCCCAGGCTGAGAATCTAAGAGAAGGGCACCTATTCATGCCCAGCGCACTGCACCCTGGAAGACCCACTTCGGTTGGTAGTGCTGAGGCCCCGCCCAGGTAGGCAACATCCGTGTGCTGCAGGCTGAGCCCAAACTCCGTTCTCAGAGAGACATGAGTGCAGTACTAGAGAAGGAACACACACACACACACACACACACACACACACACACATGCATGCACACGCACAGACTGGATAAGTGTTCTTGCCCAGCAGTGCTGTGCTTATGTATTTTTTTCCAGATACTATTCACAACAAACTTACAAAATAAGCATTATTGCCTCATTCATAGAGTACAAAATAGGTTTTGAGGTTAAACATCTTCCCCAAGGTTATAAACCCAGGTATGTCTAATGGGGAAAGTTGTATTAATCAGGGTACTTCAGAAAAAACAACTGTAGGATCTAGAGAAAGAGAATGAGAGGGAGAGAGACAGAGAGACAGAAACAGAGACACAAAGAGAGAGCGAGACAGAGAGAGAAAGACAGGGACACAGAGAGAAAAAAAAAAAAACAACAGAAACAAAGAAAGAAAAGACATTTACTTTGGCATTGACTCCCTGGATTATGGAAGTCAAAAGGTCCCAGAATCCTCTATCTGCAAACTAGAGCTAAAATAGCCAGTGTTATAATTCCACCAGAGACAAAAAAGACTCCTGCCCACAGCCCCAACCTGGATGGCCGGCCCCACCAAGATCGAGCCTTCAACAACCATGGGAAGCTGCGTCTCTCAAAGTGTTACCAGCTGGACAGCGAAGGTGCACAACAGCAAGTTACCAGGGAGACTTTCCACTCGATTTGTCATAATTGTTATTTAAAAAAACCAAACCAAGTATGAGGGCCAGAGAGATCGCTTGGTGGGCTAAAAGCCTGCTTAGGCAAGCACAGGGACCACAGTTCCACCTCCAGCACCATGGGCCGCACCAGCCCCGCCCCCAGGTGCCCCGAGACTGGGCATGGCGGCACATTCTTGTACTTCCAGCTCTGGGGAGCCTGAAAACAGGAGGATCACTGAGTCTAAGCTGGTAGTGAGAGCTTGTACCAAATAAATAAATAAATAACCCAAGTATGTATTCCATGAAAATGTAATGGTGCTTTCTTTCTCCTCTTAGCTTAAACTTGGATTTCTAAAGCGAAAACAGAAGAGGTAGAGGGGTGGGTGTTATGATCTACATAAGATTGCTGTTCTGTACCAGCCCTCAGTGGATTAGATTATGCCCCCACTCCTGCTACTGTTATGGTCTGTGTCCAGTTTTCCCCCCAAAGCCTCAGGCAGTCATTGGGGCAGCTTCTAGAGTTTGTAATTAATTCCTGATTAATGCTGGGAGTATGGGTGTGGGTGCTACACTGCCCTGGGGCGGGTAGCCTGACACTGTGGGGAAGGGGGAGAGACCACTAGCTGTCACAGCTCCAGCTCCTCCCTTTGCTCCTTGCTGTTTTCCACTGCCATGTACTGCTGCCCTGTGCCATGTGCCACTCTGCCTTGGAGCCAGCTGAATATGGACTGAAGCCTCCACAAGCAATGAGCTAAATCAGCCTTTCCTTCCTTAATTTGGGGTGCCTCGTATTTTGTCCCAGCAATCAGAGAAAAGTACCTGAGACACTCCCACATTTGTGAAAGCAGATCTTCTTAATTTGACCTACTAATTCAAATGTTGATCTCTTCCATTGGGGGGAATAAAACCCTTCCCAGACATGTTTCATCACTTATTTGGGCTTCCCCGTGCCTGTTCAGGTTGACGTAAAAAATTAGCCATCACAGCTGTGCTTCTAACTAAGTCTCATTTTTGCCCATTTGTTTACCATCTGGAGTTTTCTAAAACAATGTCGCTGAAGAGACTGCCAGCAAATTGCATGCCACCCATGTGCCCGCAGTTAAGAAGCCAGCCAATGAATAAATATAAACCAGCCACTCACACAGTTTACATACAGTGACACTTTGGAGAATGATTTTTGTAGAGGGAAGAAGTAATACATGGACTTGCATTCTGGTGCATGCTCCTGATATTCTGAGACCACTCTGAGCAATGGCCTAGCACTCTTCCCCATCTGCCTGCCTCCTTCCCTACTATTCATGGTACTTAACTTATGTAGCTGTTCGCACTTCATCTCTGCAGATGGACTGTGGGCTCGCTGTGGACAGGGATTCGGTTTCACTTTATTCCACTGAGGCCACTACCACCCAATCAGAGCTGGCATGTGAGGTAAAGCCCCATGTCTGAGGGCTTCCCGCGGGCTATCTTTAGGGCATCTCTGGGGGGTGAACAAAATTAATTAGATTGTAGGACATCTTAGAGAGTCCCACAGTAATGTCCTCAGGTGTCCTGAGCCAGTTGCTCTGAGAAAAGTCTGAAAAGTTGAGAACTGTTACCTCTGAGTGATACTGAAATTTACGTGGGCAGGAGCTCCCAAGGAAGTCAGCACCACCCTGATGTCGCCGGGGGAAAACATCACACCTGTGAGGGGGAGATGTTTTTAAAAGAAAAAAGGCTGATAATCTTTGTAGTTGTCCAGCCAGTTTCCTAGTCTTCATGTGCTAGCTGTGCGTCTAGCATGCGACCTGCACAATCCAGCCTTCCTTTGCTTGCCTTCCTTCGCCCAGGAGTTCCTCTAAGAACTCAAAAATCAAAAATAACAACTTATGGAGCCTGTGCTAAGGGGCACTTCCAAGCTAGCAGACGAGCTTTTCCTGTTAACACAGTGTGGTAAATGGGTTGAGAAAGATGTGCACGATACTCTGAGCCTAAGAGAAAGCCACCTAGGCAGAGCTCTGAAAGTAGGTGACGGTGAGCTACACAGACACGAAGGAGAGGGAATCCCAGAACAGATGGACAGCATGAGCAAAAGCCCAGGTTCAAGAAAGGGCATCAGTGGTGCCAAAGACCAAAATGTTTCCTTTTAATAGAAGACAAGAAAATAGGCATGGAAGGGTTGTGTCAGCCTGAGGAGGTCAAATTCAACTTCATCCTGAGGTTTAAGAACAGTCGTTAGCCGGGCGTGGTGGCTCACGCCTGTAATCCCAGCACTTGGGAGGCTGAGGCAGGAGGATCGTTGTGAGTTCGAGACCAGCCTGGGCTACAAAAGTGAGCTCAAAGCCAGCCTGAGCTGCACAGTGAGCCCCTGTCTCAAAAAGACAAAAAAAAAAAAAAAAAAAGAACAGTCGTTAAGAACATCTAGCACTGTTCTCAAACCACATCGCGGAGTACTACTCTGCTGTAAAGAATGACAGGTTTGACATCTGTAGCAAAATGAACTCACCTGGAACATATAATGCTGAGTGAAATAAGTCAGACACACAAGCTTGGATACTACATGATAGCTCTCATTTGAGTGAGGTAAAGTGCAGAGAGTGATAAAGAATGGGCAGAAGGGGACAAGGAGGTGGATCTCTTGCAATAGGGAAGTGGTCCAAGGGAAAAAGGACCAGGGGTGAGGCAGAGGGGAGGGGGATGGTAGAATAAAAATACACCGTGCACATGCAAGAAGCCAATAACCTCAGTGCAGACATATGATACACCTGAACTAAGAGAAATAATATCAATAAGAGTTAAAACTGAGATAGGGGAATTAGAGGGGGATGGAGGAAGGGAGAAGGGGAAGGGTATCATTAAAAAAAAAGAACAGAGCTGTGGTATGTACACGTAAGCCCCAACCCCTCCCCAATGACGAACTGCAAGCATGTACTAACAAAATAAAAGATTTTTTTTTTTTTAAAGTAGAAATACACACACAAAAGAACAGTCATTAGAACTCATCTAAGCACGAGGGGGGCAAGGTCACATATGCATTTTTCAGTAGATCATTCTGGCAGCTGTGGGACATTAAGAGGCTATTATAGCAATCACAGAAACAGATAATAAGCACAAACTGAGGTTGAACAGAGGGCAGGATCCAGAATTATCCAGGAGGACTTAGAAGGATCTAGCGACTGATTGGAGGAAGGGAGAACAAGATAGCGATGGCAGCACGGGTCACAGTCGCATCACCATCACCGACTCTGGACAGAACATGGAACACGGGTGGAGGCAGGGAGCCTGGCAGCAGGGCAGGGGCTTGGGCCACAGCAGGACGGCCCGTGAGTACTACAGGTAGACGTGTTTGTTGGAGGCGTTTTTATTAATACATACTTGCATTGCACAATAATTGCATTCACTGTGGGCAGCTGGGTTTTTTCAAGGTCATGCAAAAATGTCCAGGCAGAAGGTTTGTGTCTGAGGCCTCAACACAGCACAGAAAACTGCAATTTTAGCCGGGCGTGGTGGCGCACACCTGTAATCCCAGCACTCGGGAGGCTGAGGCAGGAGGATCAGTGCGAGTTCGAGACCAGCCTGGGCTACAAAACTGAACCCAAGGCCAGCCTCAACTGCATAATGAGACCCTGTCTCAAAAAGACAAAAAAAAAAAAAAAAAAAAAAAACGCAATTTTGAGAGTAATCACCCTGCAGGAATCAGAGGTTGAAAACTGGAAGACACAGGACACATCCGAAGACACAGCTTGATTTCTTGACTGTAGACACATACAATCTTCAAAAAGCCCTTTTTTACATCCATTTCTCCATTGGTAATGTGCAAACACACGAGCTGTTTTACTTTGCAAATTCCAAACTTACAACGTCTCTTAAAAAAGTGAAAGATGTAGCACCCTCAAGCCCGTTGTCTGCAGGCGCCAGATGTGGAGCAGAGCAGGTGTCACTTCCTTTTCAGAGGGGTTGACCTTAACTTTGGTCACCTTTTGCTGTGACCAAGATGAGCTGCTTCCTGAAATCATTGGAGTTAAGAGCAAAATATCCAGCATTTATGAAATTTCTGAATTCTACAGAGCAATATACCAAAATTAGCTCACTAGTTATTGAATCAATGGCTTAAGAAAATAAATGCCCAGGAATGCACTGAGTTTTTATTAAAATGAAGTAACATGTACTACACTGTCAGCTACCTCTGAGTGCCAATACTATCAACCACCAGGTATTGTTCTTACAAGGGTAGTGAATTTTGGGGGATGGACAGGCATAAAATTCCTGAATATGCAGAACTTAATAAAACCTATCAACCATTGTCGAATTCGTATCATATTGTTTTTGAAATTCTGTATCATTGCTAAAGAATTTATTGATTTTACTCCTTTAAAATAAAAATTAAGGTCCAAGGTGATAGCTCAGTGGAATAAGTCCTTGCCTGTCAAGTGTTAAGTCCTGAGTTCCGTCCCTGATATTACCAAAAAAGAAAATTAAAATGGTGTCAAAAAACACTCACCATGCACAAGCTATGGTCAAAAACTATGGGACGGTATAAATATTTTTTTATTTATTAAATTTTTATTATCATATGTTGGCAATTCATACAATTTATAATCATCTTGAGGAGTGCTTTCATGAAAATAATACAGCTTGCTTTCTTTTTATATTAACTCCCTTGCCCTTCTCTTCTTCTCCCTCCTCTTCCAGTTTTCTTACTGCCTTTTTTTGTATGTCCTAGCACAGTAAGGGATCACCTACATTTAACATTGTAACATTTACATTAAGTGAGGCTCCTAGGACGCTGCACAGGGTGCGTCTCCTCGCCCTTCCCCTCCCACCACCCCACTCACTTTTCTTGGACCACTTTCCCATTGCAGGACATCCATCCTGTCATTCCTTTCTATCCATCCCTCATCATCTTCTTTGTTTCTATTTTTCCTCCCCAAAATGAGAGATACCTTATGATATCTAAGCTTGGGCATCTGATTTATTTCACTTAACCTTATATATTCCAGATGTATCCATTGTCCTATGCTTTCCTCAAGTCTGTCATTCTTTATAGCAGAGTAGTATTCCATGATATAGAGATATCACATCTTGTTTACTCAATCGTCTATTGATGGACATACAGGCTGCCTCCAGGATTTATCTCTTATGAGTTGTGCTGCTATAAACATTTGCATGTAAGTACTACTGTAATATGAAGATTTGCTCTCTTTACGGAAGATACCTTGCAATGGGATAGTTGGGGCACATGGAAGTTCAAGTTTAAGTTCTTATGTTCTTTCTTTTTTCATGTCCTTAAGCATTGTTTATTTTGGTTTAATTTTTTAGAAAATGCAAGTATCTCAAACATCACTGTGACACACCAGTAACTTCTGGAAGAAGAGAAGATAAATGGAATTAAAACAGCCTTAGTTATATTTCTGTGCAGCCACATAAAACCTAAGGTCTTTCTTCTGAGAGGTGTCAGATGGTGAGTCCTTTCATAGGAGGAAAGGGCAGTGTCTGTTAAGGTCACAAGACTTTTCTACTGGTTCCATTTACATTACAAGCTATAAAAATGTAAATTCAGGACCGGCGGGGTGGCTCAGTGGTCTAAAGCACCAGCTTGAGGAAGCTTGGGCGGCTTCAGGGACCACGGTTGGATCCCCAGCACCACATGCTGCGCCAGCCCTGCCCTTGGGGTGGGCTGAGCCGGCCATAAAAATGAGTGAATAAACAAAAAAAGGTTCTGAAACAAGAATAAAAATAATAAATAAAATAAAAAATTTTAAAAAAAATGTAAATTCAGTTCTTTGACAAATCTCCATACTGATTTCCATCATGCTTGTATGAGTTTGCATTCTCACCCAAAATGAGGAAGAGTCCTATTCACACCACAATCATTTATTATTGTTTAATTGTCTAATGATTGCTGGAGGAACGTGTAATCTTAGCATTGCTTTAATTTACATTTTCCTAATGCCCAACAATGATGAATATTTGTTGAAGTATTTGTTGATCATTTGTATTTCTTCTTCCGTGAAATGTCTATTCATTCCACTACCCCATTTCTTGCCTGTGTCTTTAATTTTAGGTGGTTTAACTTTTGAATTCTTTGTATACTCTACATATTAGCTCTCTGAGCAGTACCTAGCACAATTTTCCCCATTCCATAACTACTGGATGATAAAATAGGTAAAACGCTTGATATAGCTATAGGAAGGAATTTTTTCAACAGAGCTTAATCACACAGGAAATAGAGTCAAGAATCAACAAATAGGAGATATATCAGGCTAAAAATCATCTGTACAACAAAAGCATAAATCAGGGTTGGGAATGCTTAAATTTTAAACTTTTATAATAGAAGACACATTGCCATTAATCACCCTCTAAACAATTTCTCTCATTTCAAACACGCTTACTCCACCACACTGCAGTGCGTGAGCTGCCTTCTCTGGATCTGCCATCATGTGATTTATGGCTCTCTCTCCAAAGCAAACGACAGTGAAAAGTAAATGTGAATAAACCCAGGACATCGAGGCAGCCACCACAGCCTAACTGTGAACACTCATGAAAGATGACTTCCAGAACTGCTCAAGCCAGTGGCAAGGATGATGGGTAAAGGACGCTTGAAGTGGAAAGGAGTGCTTTGAGGAAAATTCGTGCAAGTGTTTCTTTGATGGCCATAATTTTTTTTTTAATTTAAACATTCACCACATTTTTCTGTGGTGCCTCATGTAGATCACATACTTTGATCAAATTCTACACATTCAAATCATAAAACTTCATTCCTTAGGCTATAATAAGAGATGAACAACATAAAAACCCCACACTGGTAGCAACAGAAAACTATTTAGAATCAGAAAAATCTGATACTCATGTTTTCCTTCTACTTTACCTCAGAAAATTGGAAGTATTATTCATGGAGTATGAGAAAAGTATATGGTCAGTATTTTTAAATGTTTCTTAATTTATTACGGTAACAGATAGACTGCCACTAACCCCTCAAAGTATTTTTCTTAGCCCTGAACACATACATTCTTGCCACTTTCTGCAGTAGCTCTAGAAGTGCTCTAGTAGCTCTAGTTGCACTGTCACGGCTGCCTCAGTATCCTGAATCAGTTCCAACATTTACCTCAGATGGTCATTCAGCCTTTGGGAAAGATCCAGAAGTCACTCCGTGTCAGAGCCAATGAGCAAGGTGCATAAGGACACACTATAACATTTTTGACAGAAATTACCATTGACAACTGATACAAAAGAGGTGGTCAGAACATATGTGATTCTTGGTCCTCTTCCCATTAGCAAAAGCTCAATCAGGTGGAAGGAGAGTGGAGGAGGAGGAGGACAGTCAGGGAAGTCAAAAGAATTAAGAGGTGTTAAGTACATGTAAGAATCCCCCATGATGAATGTAATTACTATGTACTGCAAACACGTACTAATAAAAATTTAGAAAGTTAAATGGGGAATGTTTTAATTATTTTTCATTTTTTAAATTTTATTAATTTTAATGAGAAAAATTTTAATGAGAAAGATATAACAATGAGACACTTTCACAACGGTAGGTAGGACAGTTACAATAATTAATACATTGCATATTGATATCTTCATAGTAGTTGTTCAGAGTACCAGATGTAGACATGATGTCTTTTCTAAACATTATTAGTACAAATCTTCTTCTCAAGAGAACCAAGAGAAAGTAGGTGTATAGATAGTCCAATAATTCATAATAGTAGTCATTAATCAGCAGAACTTGCAATATCAGAATCTGTTGACTTGAACCTTTTAAAGCTCAGCATATTAATGTGACTTTCCTTTTTACACCTCATGGTTAGACTTTTCTGCTGGATGGTTAAGACCAAGGTAAAGCAAGACTTGTATTACAAAAAAAAAAAAAAAAATGTAACTTTTGTATCTGACAAGGTCAGTCAAATCTCCTCAAGATTTACCTTGAAACCATGTACAGTGCTTTATAAAACTGTTGTCAGTGTCAGCCATCTGCATGAGTCATGGCCATTGCTTGATCTGTTTGCTTTCTATGAAAGCCTGAAACAATATTTTTTTCTCTAGGTGACTCTCCTTAGGTACACTGTATACATCATCAATCACTTTCCTCTGTAGCCCAGTAATCTCCTTGAATAGATAATTTGGGACACCATTGAGTTAAAGGATGTTACAGTACCAGTTCTCTTATGTCCTGAGTCCTCACTGACCTTGAAGAACTAGGGCCAAAATACTGGCTGTCCTTGTAGTCTTTCTTTTTCTCTAATTTTTTGATCTGCAAAGTTAAGTTGTTAACCCTACAGAAGAGAAGCTTAATGATATTATTACCTTATAACATAGGCAGTTGAGCTTAGCATCACTATCTTTCTGAATATCAAACACCTTAGACATAACAAAGAACCGGTATTTTTTTAATCATTGATATTCTAATAAATCCCTATTGGATGTGAAAAAACCAATCACACATTTTTACACAGAAATTTAGAAATATACCATATACATAGAACATTGTAGCAGGACAGTTCTATGGCATTTTTTTCTCTTGTCTGTTATTCTCTTTTATTACCTTTTTTATTTTTTTAAACAAACTTTTACTTGAGAGTATAATTGATATGACATTAGAAGCAGTACCATTTAGAAGACCAGAATAAGAGCTATTCCAAGCATGGTTTTACAATCCATTGCAGTAAAACATATATTCCTACTAGTTATTTTCAAAATATTCCCTCTTGATTTGAAAAGACTTATGCTATCATCCTTGAAATATGTGTTTACTCTAATTAATTTTTAAATCCAAACATTCTTTTCATCTCTTGTTCACCCTTATAATTTGATGAACTTATTTTACATTTAACTGGGAATTATCTCTTAACTCTAGCTGAGCAGTGTACCTACCAACTTCTTTACCTAATACTTGAGACAACAGAAAATCCAGATTGATCAAAATCCATGCTGCTGTATAAACCCACTTCAGTCAAACTGGTCAATTTTTGTTTTAACTTCATTAATTTCTTTACCTCTTCCCCAAAGAGAAGTATGTAAGAGGTCCAAAAGAAGAACCGGGGTAATGGAAAAGAAAGACACACCGGGCTCTCCTGCTTCCTGGCAGTGTAAAATTCATTGCCAGTGCTGGTGGTGGCACACAGCTTCAACTCATTCTCCTGAGTTGGCAACTCACGAATGATGACTTCCTGCCACAACCATATCTTAAACCTTTCTTTAATGACATCACCCTGGCATGTTCTGACCTTAACTTTTCCCCTCCTCCTGATGCAGTGTAGCACTTTATAAAACTTCCCCTTAATCATCACCTTGAGCCATTGCCCAGGACACAGCCACCAGCCAAGCCGACCAGCGGCACATTGTGCTTCTCCTCTGTATGGAGGAGAAAAATAAGAATCCAAACCCACTGTGAGCACACGAAGGAAGTTATAATAACACAAGCAGAAACCAAAGACAATGCAAACTAGTAATGAGTCATAAAGCTGGTTCTTCCAAAGACTGAAACAAATAAACCTCTAACCAATTTACCAAAGAATAGAAAGACCCAAATCAATGCAATTAGAAAAGAAAAAAGTGGGCTGGCCAGATAGCTCAGCCGAATAAAGTGCCTGCTTAGGCAGAGCGCAGGAACCAGGGTTGATCCCAGGCACCACAAGCCACGCCAGCCCTACCCCCGTGGTGCACTGAGACAGAGATTGAGACTGGGCGTGGTGGCACACATGCCTGTAATCCCAGCACTTGGGAGACTGAAAATAGGAGGATCACTGTGAGTCTGATCTGGGTAGTGAGACCCTGCAGACTTTGTACTAAATAGAAAGAAAAGTAAAAAGCGAAATCTCAGTAGATGCTGCTCAACTCCAGAGGACTGCTAGCAGCTGCTTCATAAGCCAATATACCAATAAATTAGAGAATTCATAACAAATTCTTTCCTAGTTACAAACAAACTACTAACTAAGCAAAGTGCAGGTCCAGAGGAAAAAAACCTTAGGGAAGATTGAACACCAACACTCCTCAGAGTCTTCAACGAAATTGAAGAGAAAAAAGTATCCATTATCATTTCTAGAAGCTAGCATTATCCTGATTACAAGCCAGTAAAGGACCCAACCAAAAAAGAGAACCACACACCAATGTCCTAAAAGAAAATAGACACACAAATCCTCCATAAGATTCTGGCAAATCAAAAGCAGCAAATCAGGGCTTGGGAGGTAGCTCTGTGGCACAAGTACCTGCCTGGCAAGTGTAAAGTCATGAGTTTGAACCCTGGTCCTGCAAAAGAAAAAAAAAAAACCTGAAAGCAGCAAATCACCAAGTAGGACTCATCCCAGGGATGCAAACATGGCTTGCTGTATAAATCAACAGATATAATATGACACATAAAGAGAAGCAAGAACAAAAGTAAATGCAGAAACTAACTTCGATTCTGAGATCAGCCCCTGGCTTTTTCCAGTCACATCATGTTTTCCTCTACCACAAAGACTTCTGGTTGCTTTGGCATCAGTTAATTTTTGCCTTCTAGAAAACCACTTCCCCACCTCAGCTGTTACTGGTCAAGTTTCTCCCACTCTTGGGATAAGTGACTCAACCAAACACCAGTGGTACCTTTATAAGTATTGTCAAGGGGAAAGTATCTTTGTCAAAACAGAGAAAAAATACAAGAGAAAAATCAACCTAAAAGGAAGAATGGTTTATTTTGGCTCACAGTTGCAGAGGTATTAGTCCATGGTCAAAGGAGTCTATTGATTCTGGACCTGTTGGAAGCAGGGCATCATGATAGGGAACACAAATGAGGCAAGGTGCTCACCTCACAGGATCTTGGAACCAAAAGAGAGAAGAGAAGAAACTAAGGTTCCAATGTCCCACCAAAGGACACACCATCGATGACCCAACTTCTTTCTCTTAGGCCCCACCTCCTAAGTTTCCACCAGCTCCCAATAGTGCCACATGGTGGCTTTGGGTACACTTTATATCCAAACAATAGAAGGACCCTAAGATTTGGCAATCAGTTGCCTGTTGGTATCTCCCTTGAACTTTGTATTTCTCATCCAGTGTTGCTTTCTGCCTCCACCGGGAATGGCCCTTGCTGCTCTGCCTTAAAAGCATCTGTACAGTTCATACAACCCAAACTCCTTTCCTAACTTACTTCACTTCTCAGGTGATGGCAGACAAGACATGATAAACATTCTTGTTATTTAAAAAAATGTCAAAACATCTATACCAACCTAGAAATCTTCACTAACAGCTTTGCTATGAAAAAAATTCAAATCCTCTCAAATCGTGCTGAAATACAAGATAATATAGACACACTTGCTGTGGTCTTGGACCATTAATTTTTGTATGTGCTATTAGCTCCAGTTAGACTAACCTATGATTTAAAAAAAAATCACTAATCCCAGATCTTTGATTTCATTCTTGCCTCAGTTTCTCATGTATAGGGGAAAAAAAGAGAAAAAAAAACAATTTAGTGATATTTGACAGAGGTATAATAAGCTATGCCTATCACTGTAGATGCATTAATAAAAATGAAAAAACAGTGATGCCATTCATAATCCAAACTTCGCTCAGGATTTGCTGAAGCAAAAATGCCTTCACAATACAAGGAATGGATACTAGGATTCACCTGTACTTTATTATTTGCTTTTTTGCTTGTTTGTTGAGATAGGGTCTTACTATTTAACCCAGGCTGGCATTAAGTTCAGTATGTAGCCCAGGTTGACCTCCAGTCCACTATAATCCTCTTACCCCACCTTTCTAAGCCTTAGCCTTACAGGTTTACACTCCCCTTTACCCAGAATTCTCAGCAAAATAGCTTCTTATTTAAACAAAACTCTCTTACTACCTATAAGAAATAATGAAATATAAATAACATTATGCATTCCTCACATTAATAAAGCTAAAAAGCACCCCTATATTTTAGAACACTTTAGAATAGTTTACGCTTTTGCTGTTCTTTCTTACAAAACATATTAGCCACTGTAAAGTGAGTGATCTTGTCACTCAAATCTGTATTTTTTTCCAGGATATAAATAGATGGGGTTTTTTCTTTTTGTTTTATTTTATCTCATTTTTTTAAATTTTATTTCTTGTTTCAGAACTTTTGTTTGTTTATTTATTTATTTTTATGGCTGGCTAAGCCTGCCCTGAGGGCAGGGCTGGCACAGTATGTGGTGCCTCGGATCGAACCACGGTCCCTCCAGCCGCCCAAATTTTCCCAAGCAGGTGCTTTAGACCACTGAGCAATTCTGCCAGTCCCCTATTTTATTTCATTTTCAAAGTATTTGTCATGCATAATGATTAATTCACAGTGGGGAGTTGATTCCATATGCATAACACACCTCAATTTTTTTTTAATATATTTTTCTTTTCTTGTTTCAGAACCTTTGTTTGTTGTATTCACTCATTTTTATGGCCGGCTCAGCCCGCCCCGAGGGCAGAGCTGGCACAGGGATTGAACCGTGGTCCCTGAAGCAGCCCAAGCTTTCCCAAGCAGGCACTTTAGACCACTGAGCCATCCCGCCAGGCCCACACACCTCAATTCTTTTTTCACCCACTCTCCCTTCTCTCCTCCTGTCTCTCTCCATCTCTTGGTCATCTCTCCTTTCGAAAAAGACCTGTCTCCTTCAAATCCATAATTATAGGGAAGAAAGTTTTAATTGTGGACGCATTAGCCAGCCTATTTACATATCTTTTCAATCTAGTAATTGCTGTGAAGGCAATTTTGTTATTAAAAGTCAAAATGTAAAACAAATCCGTTGTTTTTAACACTTGTGAATGAACAAATTAATTCTATTACAGTGTTTTAAAAAAGAAATAAATCAAATGCAAATCTGGTTTGTGCAATTTATCCTTAAATAACAGCTTGTTCACAAGGCGGGGGAGGAACAGTTGAATGCTTAGCAACTTCTGTAGCTGAAATGAGTGTGATGCCAGCCAGGTTGGGTGACCGCAAGAGGCAACATCTAAGAAAACAATTCCAGGCAGCCCGCACGTGACATACTGTGCAGGCTTTTTTGGGACAGAAAAATCCCTTCTGTATTTTATCTTAACTCAAGACTTAATTCCTACTTGTCAAATAAAGCTATAAATGAGGACAGATTACTTTGAGAGCAATAGTAACTGTTCCAACTTACCATAAGTTCAATGTAAAACCACAATTTGGTTCACCTTAAATTCTATGGTTTTCATAACTTGCTTTTTGAATGTCCTTGGAATAATGAGAAAATAAATACAATAACTCACATTCTTTTCTAACTTCTCCCTTAATTCCCCAACGTAGGACTGAATACTGGTGTTCAGAATCATGTGCTGGCTGAGTCATGCTACACCTCTCCTCCCTGTCTTTATCTGGTTTCCCCTAAGAAGTTACAGAAAAGAAGAAACGAGCACACACGTTCTTCTGAAATCTGTCTGCCCGCAGCTCTTTCTGCCACTGAGCGCATCTTCTATATATATATGAGGACCACAAAAACAAAATAAGACTTACACTGATACCAAAGAAAATATCCAAAAGAACATACAAAAAAAAGTAAAGTGCCGCTCTATTTTTGAGGCTATTGTCCCTGTAAATAATTATAGCATATGAAATACTCATCGCGCATTCTGTCTCAACCATTGTCTTCCCCGCATTAAATTATTTAAATGAGCATTTAAACTTTGCCTCTGAGAGCAATGCATTTGACAGCTCTTAACCTTCTATGGCATCGCTGCACAACGGAGACCTTAGCGGGCCAGGATCCCTCCTGTTTGCTTATTTTCTTTGCTCTGATCCTGCTGCTGCTCCACAGGAAAATGTCACCTTGCACTGCTTTAGCACAGTCATGACCTTTTCTCGCATTCCTGGTGAAGGTAAATCATGATAAAGAATGTCAACCTTAATTTTCTGGTATTTATACTAAATCATAAAAATTGAGTATAAAATGTTTTGCCCCGCTTTCTTCTGGCATAAGAATTTTGAGAGCTGGTGCAGACTTTGCAAACTGATGGGAATCTCCCCTGCCACTTGCAGCAATAGAAACTGAGACACCAAGGCTGCGAATAACTCGTCCTCAGTCACCCGCGTGGCCCGCAGCCCATGGAGGTGTGGACGCTGACCCCCACCTGCTGGGACACAGCCCTTCACTTTCCATCATTGTTATTTTGTTTTCCTTTGATGGTTACCACTGAAAGTTCTTGTTTTTATTTGTTCAGACTAACCAATGCTATGGCAGGAAGCAACTGCAGAAACTCCCCCAATAAAACATCAAAATAAATGCATCAAATTTGATTTTTAAAGAATGTAGTTTTTTTACATTAAGAAATCTAAAAACCAATAATCAAGTGTGTATATATATATATCACAAGTCATATATATACATATATATATATATCACATTATATACATAACATGTATGTGGTCTATGTGATATACATAATGTATTACAATATACATTTATACATAAGTATACAAGTAATTGTTGAACTTTATCTCCAAAAACAATGTCAAGTTAGCGTTCTATTTGCCTCTTTGACCGGACAGCCCCACCTAAGATGCTAATCCTCCACTGCTATCTGTGACATCAATTATTTAATCAGGATCAAGACCCCTGGCAAAGCCTCTTGTTTTATCAACAGTGTTCCTTTTGCCTTTGCTCGGCTATTGTCAGATTCACTGTCAGATAAAGAATCTTTTTGCACCACCTTCTCCTCACCAGCTGTTTAGGAATTAAAATAACCCTCAATTAACTCTGCATCATCTAAATTTGCAGCATGTTTCCAAGTATCACATCTGTAAATCTCTTCTGCCTTTCTGGTCACTTCAAGTTTTACTTTCTTAATCACAAATTCTTTCGGATTCTCTTACTTTGACTTTTTACTCTTGCCATTCTCTCTCTCTCTCTCTCTCTCTCTCTCTCTCTCTCTCTCTCTCTCTCTCTCTC